>JAVQJF010055228.1:0-46713 GCA_036023855.1 Gadopsis marmoratus | reverse complement strand
TTTTTTTTTAAAACCCCCCCCCGCCCGCGGGAATTGTCCCGGGGGCTCACCCCTCCCTTTTTTTTTTTGGTTCCCCTGCACCCTCCCCCCCCCCCCCCCCCCCCCCTCTGCACTTCCTGCGGGAACTGAGTTTTGTTGAGCGCTGTTTCCCCCGACGAGCCGGAGAGCGGGTCACGTCTGAAACGCGACAGTCTATAAAGACACAAAGACACAAAGGTGAGGAGAGACAATGAGGTGCGGCGGTTCGCCGGGTCTCGACCCATCGGGGCGCCGAGCTTTGACGGTGACAGCGTCTTCCGCCCTGACACATGGGGAGAAACAATGGAGGCCGGGCCGGGAGGATGTAACTAAGCAAATTAAACCAGAGTCATCGGGGGTTCCTTTTGAATGAAGATGAAAATGTGTCACACACCTCTATATTGTGGCTCTGTGGCACTAACGCGGCCTACAGGGACTGCAGAGAGAAAATTGGATTTCAGCTGCTGATGTTTAACTGGGGGACAATTTAACCGTGTCCTTGGTGTCCGTCCCTGCCGACGTGCCCATCAGCGACACCCTGCCTGCTGGAGCTTTTGGTGAAATGTCAAAATGTGGAGTTTCCCAGTAGAAAGGCGCTCAGAAGGAACGGATCTCGTTAAACTTTATCAAACTAGCCAGAACTACTACTAGTTTTCTAAAGATCCCTTTTAGATTTATACATGTGGATTTTTTTTGTATGTATATACCCAGAAGTCCCAAACAAAAATTCACTACACACCAGTGTTCAGACCTCAGCTTTATCCACAAATTAACTCCTTTAACTGTTTTCTTCTTCTCCTTTCTCCTCCTTTCCTCCGTCAGAATTGGCTACCCGGTTTGTTTTCCTCAGCGCTTCCCTGTGCGCACTGTGCTCCAGTTGGCACGACGAACTGTTTGATTTAAATGAAAGATTCATCAGCCCTGGTTGCGCAAATACAAGCTGCAGCTTACAGCTATCTTAACTAGATGCGCCGGGATGTTGAATCTGCTGTCAAACTTTGGAACCGGCCATTTCAGAAGCTCGTGTCGAGCAGCGGCGTGTAACAGGAAGTGGCAGCAAGACGGGGATCTCCACCAGCAGTTGCGCAGCAGCATCATTGTTTATTCATAATTTCTGTGTCCACCAGCTATGATCGCTCGCTCTCCATCAATGCCGCAGCTTTTCGACCTCAGCCAAGCAGCCGATCTGTTATGTGAACTTATTGTAGGAGTCCTGGTCTTTCCAAAACAATTATTAGTAAAGTTACACACTTTTACGTGAAAACGCACCCTGTCTTTCCCACAACTCTGGAATGTATGTGTGGTGGTCTGACACCCAGCACTGTGAATTCATGAGCCAACTTCTGATTGCACGAGGAACTTTCTTATCTTACGCCGACAGGGTTCGACATTAACCGTGGCCACCAGTTACCCCATGTAGGTGGCCCCCTGTGGCCCGCCGGGTTTTATCCCTATACTGCGAGCCTTCACTAAAGCAACGTTACGTTTCCTCAAACATCCTGGTTGCTTTGCACCTCTTAGTTCAACATTCTATGATTCTATCAGCGCGAGGAAGCGAGCG
Organism: Gadopsis marmoratus; assembly: GCA_036023855.1. Taxonomy (NCBI): domain Eukaryota; kingdom Metazoa; phylum Chordata; class Actinopteri; order Centrarchiformes; family Percichthyidae; genus Gadopsis; species Gadopsis marmoratus. The sequence continues at coordinate 45,134 of JAVQJF010055228.1, read as the reverse complement.
GCCGAGAGGGCGTGTGTGAGGCAGAGGCACGAAGACAGAGGTAAATGTACAGTAATGATTCCTGACCCCGTTTGATCGGAACTCTCATGCGCTCACAGTGGGGGAAAAGCATCCAGGTCTGCAGATAGCTTTCACAGCGCTGAGTAAACTAAAGCTGAGCTCATCGTTTCTCCTCCGGCTTCCTGAAGGAAGCTGTTTTCTCCCCTCGTCCTCACACACGTTTCCAGGCCTGTCCACTTGTTTTTCCTTTTTTTTCTCTTTCTCTCTCTCTCTCTCTCTCTCTCTCCTTTCCCCCCTCCATCTCAGGGAATTCACTTCACTTTAATTGTTTGACAGTCCTTTCCTGCCTTTATGCCACGGCCGCAGAAGGTGCAGAGGATTTTTTCCTCCCTTTTTTTGAGGCATTAATAACATTCCGCTCGACTGATTCCCTGGGGCACAACCTCATTATGGCTTATAGGCAGAAAAAATAAACTGTCTGTACCGCCTGGCAGATTTTTTTTCCCTCCTTTTCACGGAGAAATGAGGAGTTGGTGTAAAGTGCCTGCTTATAAAACAGTCTTTTTGTTGCTAACTAAAACACATGTCCAGGGTGTTATCTGTTTCCAAGACAGAAAGTGACTGGCTGCTGAGAGACGGCTGCTGTTGACAGCACTCTGCACTGGGTGGCAGCACTGTGGGTGAGATTACAGAGGAGGTGAGCTCAGGCCTGATTTCAGCTGGGAAATTTGGGAGCCAGCATGTAAAATAAGCACACTTTAAAGGGAAGATCTTTATTGGAGTTGGTGGTAATACTTTATTTTACTCCTCCTCCCATATTTAGCATTTATAAGCATTATAAAAACACTTAATAAATGCTTTAAAACACACTTTAACCGAGCAGAATGTAGCTATGTAGTTACTATTATATCTTGACAGTTAATGAATGATGGATAACAAGCGTATACCATAACTGTAATCCTGTTTAATTATTGATTACATACATGCACGTATGTTTAGAGTGTGTGCAACCTTTTATACACGTTTGGAGCTTGATGGCTCATTCTTGACCTTTTGAAATAGCTGTTTTCAAAGGCTCCTGCAGCTTTCAGCAGCATCTCATGGCCTTCATCAGTGGATTGAGTTGTCCAGTTGTCATAGAGACTGGAGAAGAATTCATACAAAAGTCAATTGTTTATTAATAAATAAATAAACAATATAATATTACATACTGGCAATATGTAATTTTATATTGTCAGCTCTGGGAAAAGCTAGAAAATGGACCTTGAGTTGGTGTTTTTTTGTCAAACTAGTGTTTACTACTACTAGAAGGTCACGGTGGAGCATGCTTCAAAACTAAATCGCTCATCAAGTTACAAACCACGCTGTTTTTCTGCATCGGAGATAAAACAATATGAGCATACGGTAGGTGTGAAACAGGACTAATGCATAACTGAGCCCAAGTTTTTTTTTTAAATAAAAAGGGAATTTTGTTCAAACTTCTCTTAAGAGTCTTCAGTAAAGTCAAATGAACAATTTAAAAAGCATCAAATCATCTGAGGGTTGAGAAAGCACATCAGTATGTCCATCTCATGCAGATTTTTCAAACTGGAAGCCAGCCAGTCCTCTGCTGCTGGACACAGAGCAGTCTGGGGTAAAGGTGCCTTGCCCAGGGGCAGCCGGGCAGCAGGAGGTTGAGTCAGAGAGTACGACTCCGCCGACATCTGTTGACCATCGCTGAGACCTCCTGGTCATGAACCTGATCCTTCGCAAACTCCAGAACCACTTTGTTAAACAGGAGGATTTTCCTCATTTTAGATTAAGGAAGGAATGAATTTCTGCACACTGTCGACGCTACGTTACAGAAAATAGACCTTCATCAGGCATCAAATTCCAATTATGAAATAACATTTTCATACCAGAGCCTCAGGCTGCAACAACCAATCAGAATAGGATTCAACAACCAACTAATCAAACTGGATTCAGACTGGAAATAATCCTCATAACCTTAAAGAAAATTCAAGTCTTTTAGTGAACACTGGTACTAAACAGTTACTATTACTGGCAGGAAATATGGACTGAATATTAGACATCATTTCAACACACTAATGAAGGTGCTGAAGAAGCCTTATCACAGCGTCCACTTACTTGATCTTTGTTCCAGGGCTTTTAGCCACATCTCATTGCCTCAATCAGCAGACGGAGCTTGCTGTGTTGCATTGTTTCACTTTTTTTTTCCCACTTCAGTGTTGCTGTGCAGCGCATTCGTTCAGCACTCCCTTTTGCGTGATTTCATCTTTGTACGTAGGAACGGCGCTCAGTTTGACGGATGAGGGTGTTTCTGTCTGTTTGTGTTCACTTCAGAGGTGCAGCTTTGGAACCATGTTGAACGTAGATCCGCTTTGAGGACATTTAAGTTTTTCTAAAATGAAGAAATTGTTATTTTTCATAATTTATCAATGTGGTTCTCAGGCTCTTAATTTAATCTTAAAAAATGTGGCCTAATAGACCATAAAACAGTATCAAGAAGTATAATTTATCCAGATACTTGTCCCTTGAATATGAAACTTTAAATTTTTTGGGGTGCTGACTTTATTTCCACCCACGTTTCCACCCGACTGCACTAACACAATATGACTGATCCGATGCAAAGCATAAAAGTCTGAACACAATGTGTTGCTGCCTGAATGCACACAGTGATTGAACATTCAATATAACGCAGATTTATCCTATATATGCTATGTGAGTCATGTACAGTCTTGTCTTTTTGCTGTCCGGCCTCTTTGTACTGCCACTATTTTAGTTGTCAGTGTCTCCGCTTCTTCCTCACTGAGACAAATTCCCGCACACTAAATGTAGACTTTTGTTTCCAAAAGCTTTTTTTACACTCAATTTATATTCATTCAGTTAAATTAAGGGTTTGGTTTGTTGGAGAGGAGTTAAGCGTCAATACGACTTCAAATCGGCCTCGCATGAATTTCAGGGTGCATCTAGGCAAGGTCTGCATCGCATCCCGCTAATGTGCCTCCCAAACAGATTGTAGCGCTGCTGTTATTGAGTGAAGGGTTGTAATTAAAGGCAGGTTCACATCGACGAAGATCATTTCTTCGTGACGCTTTACATAATCCTTAAAATGCACAAGGAAGCCCTGCTCTTGAGGAAAAAAATATAAATTAATGGAAAAGCTAATGGACATGTTGATTTCGGTAAACCTAATAAGAATTGATTCGTGGTTGCGAGAGCATTTTCATTCCTCAAACCTCCCCCCCCCCCTGTGCTTTACATGTGTAATGAACCTGCCCGAGCATTGATCAAAAAACAAAAATTGGGGGAGTAAATCTGCTTAAAAAGCCTGTCTCCCCCACGTCTGCCTGGGCTTTGTCCTGGCAGCAGGCTGGCCAGCACTTACAGAGGTGCTATATGTCTCTTAAATTACTAAATTGCCTTCTGGCCCACATGCTTTTTTCCCCCCTCCGCTCTGGTTTGCGGGCATTAGTCGAAAGTTTGTCCCGCAAATATTTAATCCTTGCCGTGACTGACAATGTTGTCAGACCTCCGGACGGGTTTTACGCCGTTATTACAAGCGCTCCTCCGTCCGTGGCACTTTGGATTATTCAAGATTATGTTGTAATCCCTTTAATCCTCATTGCATTAAGATTTCAGTCAAAATACGGCAACAGTAAAGTAGCACTCAGAAGCAATGAGGTCTTAAGCAGGCGTCATGATTGGCCAGCCGCCTTCATTTCCTCCCTTTTTCTCTTTATTTACTCTCCAGTCTCTCTCTACATTGTCAATAAGCTGAGCAACAGATACGTATTTGCTTTTCAGAGGCGACAATGATTTATTCCAGGCGGCGAAACCCATCTCCAATCACTGCAGAGGAAAACACATATTTACCAGCTCGCAGTGTCGAGGCAAGGCAAAGACAAACTGAGGGCGGGGCGCGTTCACAAGCACACTGAGCATCCGAGTTTCCTGCTGCCTGTATCTGGGAACTTTTCTGATGAAATGTTTGTCTCCGGCTGTGCGTCCTCTGGTTACTGTTCAACTATTTCGCCCCCGTCTGATGTTCTCCTGCTGCTCCATACAGCCCTTACCTCTCCTCGCTTGACTTCCCGCCATGCCAGAGAGCTTCCAGCAGACTCCTCTGTCTGCGTCTTGAGGCTACATGAATAAGACAACCTCCAACTTTCAAACCATGGCTTGCTTTGTCTTTTATGTGTCTATGAAAAAGTGAATCCGCATCACACAGCTGCGTGATTCTTCAAGTCTTGTGAATCCATGCAAATATAGCCGGTTTTGGAATGAGCTGAAGCCACTTTGTTTTATTCAATTAAATTCAGTTTTGTTAATATAGAGCCATATCATAGCAAAGATATCTCATTGCACTTGTTAATATAGAGCAAGTGTAGACCGACTCTATATTTAGACCCAACAATTCCCACTACGAGCATCACTTTATTTGTTATTTTATATGTTGTGTTTACAGATTTATCAGTAGGTGTTCTATATGTTTTGTGAGGTGTTGGAGCAAGCAGATAAACCTGAAAGTTTGGAAAAATGTCAAATCTAGTCAATTCTGAATCTAAATTTGAGGCTATAAGGAGAAATGTAAAAGGGATATGAGGATTAATGCAGTAATTTTAGCAAATAAACCAGTGTTGAAGGAAATATGAGGTGGTTAATTGGTGCCAATTAGTAAGGATAGAAAATGCCATACTCATGTACAAATTCTCTTACTTTACTGACATTTCACTCCAGTGGAACTAAAAACAGGGGTTGTTAGAAGTTAAAAGTAGCTTATGTCAAAGGCAATGTAGTTGCATAAGAGCTACTCGTTTACTTTTTAGAAAAGACAGTATGTTTTATTCCCTAAGGCTGTTAAAGGACATGAGCTTTAGCTTGAACACTACAAGAAACTCCAACAAGATTTTAATTGATAATGTGGACATTGCAAGATATAGTGCATCAATGTAAGGTCACATCGCTCTTCTTGCAAACGGCTCCTCAGTTTCTGACGCATGTGCAGAATCTGCAAAAAGATCTGAGCAGTAAGTTTTGTTTTCCTGGCATGTTTTTTACCGGTATAGAAGGTCCAAGGGAGATCTTTTTTAGCATCATCCTTAATGTGATCACTGACGCTCCACTGATCCTTACCAACCACAAAAAGAAACCCTTTTTTGCCTCCTGGAGATGCTCTGTGTTTTTCCTCCCTTCTGCTTGATCTGGAAGATACTTGGCGATTTTGTTGTTTTGTTTCCGGGGGTAGAGGCGCTTCGAGGTGAAAGGAGATGCGGGTACTTGTCAGTGCCGCGGCTCTCGACTTCAAACCCTATAAGATCTCTAACGCGCCTCAGAGTGAGACTTCAAACTAGCAGCGAGTCGTTGAGCGAAGACGAGCAGGATGATCCTGAGTGGAGCAGATCTTGGTCTTGGTGCTACAGGCCAGCCGTGTCTCTGTGCGCGTTCGTGCTGGTGAGTTTGCATCCACACTGAGGTTAGCGGGAGCGTCGGCAGCCTGCAGCGCTGCAGGAGTGCGGCACGCAGAACAGAAACAGAACAACCTTGTCTCCTACAAATTGCTTTCATATATTACTAATTTGTTTTACCAAATAGAATTTGGAGGAAACATAGTTGCTGCCTGGAAATCTTTTCTGCCATAAACAGGAAGAGTGACGTTCTTGTACTGCACATAAGGTCAAGGTGGGTGATTGGACAGGGTTCAGGTCCTGCGTCCTACATTTTGCCCGTGTTTCAAACTGTGAGTGTGGAGCTTTGAAAGATGGACCAGGCAGAGAGGGTCTAAGGAAAGATGCAATCGAGTTGCATTATGGGAAGTGTAGGGTCCAGTGTTTTTGGAGCTTGAGCCCCATAATAGGGACTAAATTCCGATTATATCGGCATCTGCTGCTTGACCATTCTTTTTCAATTTGTCTTAAAAGTATCAGAACTTGTTTTTGTACTTGGTTTGGGACAATGGGGCTCACGTTTTTCAAACCTGAAATCGAATCTACAATGTAACACCATCTCATCATCGTGGTATGTCAAATATATACTTTAGCTGCAGTTATGCAGATGGCACTAACACTGCAAGGCTGAGGGATTTGAGCCACCCACACTGAAACCAGCGGCACTCTGGGAACACTGAGGCACTCTGGTAGATGCCCCAAAGTTTTTGTGAGCTACCTCTTCTCTCTTGTGGCCTTTTGACTTTGCAAAACAGACAGAACGTCAAGAGTGGACTCCGTGGCAGGATGTCTGACTGGCTCACTGTAGTGTGTGTGGTGTGTGTGGGGGTGAAAGTAGGTTACAGTTTGCTTTTAGGACATGTAGCTAACCCCCTGACCCTGGCTTGGATCCTGCTCACAGACCCCTTGAGCAGCAACAAACACACACTCCTCCCTGACGGTCGAGGCCTCCAGGCCTTGGCTACTGGTGTCAAAGTGCACGGGCAGCCTGGAGAAGCTTTCACATAGTGGCAACACTCAAACAGCCGCCCATCCTTTCCTCCTCTTCTTCCAACCGCCACCCTACATATGTGTTTTTCTCCGGCTTGTCCCCAAACTCCGTCCTCGTACCGACCATCATCATCGTCATCGGCGTCGTCTCCGTTGTGCCACGGCGGATGAGCGCCCGCTCTCCGCCGGTTGAGGCTGAAAAGGTTTGAGCTTCATTGAGTCAGAGCTGCGGCGTAGCCTCCGAATCCTCCGATGTTTTGCCTGTGGAGGACCCACATCTTGTTGACAAAAACAGCCACGGACGGCGGCTTCGCGTCAGAGACACAAAAGTCAGTTACAGAATGTCCCCACGATTACGCTCAAGGGTTAAACTGACATGAAGACGATTATAGAGTGTGTTTGTCCCCCATGTGCCCAACTGTATACACTCTCATTTAACCTCCATTTTGTAATACATTGTGCCAGTTGTGCCTCATCTATTCGTCCTTAAATGTTATGCTCAATTCTTCCTTTAATTTTATATTCCATAATCAAATAAAATCATGGCCATTCGTCTTTCTTATCCAGTTCAGCCACCTGCAGGTTTTGAGAGCTGCGGAGTGTATTTTTTTTTTAAGACGAGACAAAAAGCCATCTGCCAGTGCAGTAAGATTATTTCAGCATGTTTCCAAAAGAATTTCCCAGATTTATTCAAATCGAAATCTTCCTTCATATATTCTTTGCTTTGCAAAGATGATCTGCGTTCACACTTGTAGGAAGTATAAGATGTTACGGACACTAATTTCTAGAAACGCTTTAAAACAAGTGGTTTTCTGTTAAAGAGAATTTGTTTTGAAATTATTTTTCAAATAAGGGCTTTCAAGGTCAGTCCTGGGCTGCGTGCATCACCCGGGCAACAGCGTCAACTTTGGTTAAAGTCTGGTTTCATGTAGTTTTCCTTAAATATTATGCTGTATGATCATATGAGAAATTGGTCATTCTCTTTATCCATTTCTGCAAGTTATGAAAGCCAAAAGAAGGGGTCAAACATTTTGGGTACACTGCAAAAATCCTCAATCAAAGACATTTTTGCTTAGATCAAATGACAACCAGCTTCTAAAGTATTATTGGAACTTATGTCCAACTTTTTAAAGTATTTTCTCAAATCATTTTCTATTTGTCTTAAAGTGCTGTGATCTGCATTATTTTTCTTTCTAAAGGTACAGACACTCGTTTCTTGGAATAGGCATTGGAAACAGGTTGAAATAATGTTTTGATTATTTTAAGAGAATTGATTTTAGGAGCAGCGGGTGCAACGTTTATTAAATTCTGGCTTCATGTATTCATCCCTAAATAGTATAGCTTCTTCCTTAAATATCATACTATCTCATCAAATTAGTATTGACTCATTTCTCATCCAGGTCGGCAGGTCATTTCACAATAGCTTCCCGTGCTTAGAAAAGGGTCGAATCTGATTCGTTTCTTTTGAAGTGTTGTCTCTTGGAATGGCGGAAAAGTGCAGCAGTGGTGCAGTGTTTTTGGAATAAAGGTAAGACTTGAGCTCTGTCCGCATGGCTGACGTGTGCAGTGGAGGAAAACACAGGTGGTCAGTGTTTTTTAAGCTGGTATGTGGAAAGCTTTCCAGGGAGCACTTGCATGAAATGGGCGAGATGTTCCCGCCAGCACACTCGTGTTTCTTGTCCAGTTTATACGAGGCCCAGTATACACATGCCATAACACAGAAATATTTTGTCAATAGGCATATACAAAGCACTCTTTGGGCCACAGGAGAGCCATGAGAGAGTGTCCAATGTTTTTAAGAGGTCGATTCTGTGTTAAAAACAATGGGCAGTAAAAAAATCCCCTCGCCGGAGGAAAATAGCCACTTTCACCGCGGCTCCCAGGATGAGTGTTTACACATGCTCAGCTGGATCCGTCGGACCCCACCTCGCTGCCGACCTGCGCCGCCGTACAAATAAACAGGAAGGCCACAGGCACTTGGATCAAGGCCACACTCATAATTCACCAAAAGCAGTATATTTTACAGAGGACCACGGCGCTTTGGTGTGGCTCCAGCAAAAGGAATAAACTGTTAATCCATAAAAAGGCACGCTGGTTATGCGATACAGCACTTAGGTGCCATCTGAAAGCCCCATATCCTTTTAGCATTGGCCCTCTGTGAGCAGCGCCAGTTGATTTGGATGGAAGTTAAAAGAGAAGTGTTAACAATAGGGATCGTATAACATGGATGTGATGGTTGTTTGTTAGAAGCATATTTATGTGAAAGGGGAAAACTGCAGTTATGAAAGAAGCCGGACACTTTATTGCTGGGTTCAGAAAATGCATGAATGTAAAAATGTCCAAAACAGCTGGCAGCTCAATGAAGTTCTCTCCACTAAATTACTATTTCCATCAAGCACTGACTGCTACCACATGTAATTTTGCACGATGTTGAAATTTGACACCTTTGCAGGGAGCTCTGATTGACAGAAAGTGTTTGTCTCGTTAGCGTCAAACAATAGTGGGAAATTGCCACTAAAGCCGCCGTTTTCAGACGCTTCAAGTTGTCTCAGAGCCGAGTGACTTCTTTTTTTTTTTTTTTTTTTCCCCCTCGTTTAAGAACTGTGCCACAAAAAAGAAAACCGTCCGGATCTCCTCCGCTACACTTAGACGCCTCAGACAAACGCAGTGAACATGAAAAGCAATCTTCAAAAGCTATCTTTATCCCTCTGCAGTTTGAAGTGCTGAAATTAAAGTTGTATATGGATGCCATCGAGACGCGAGCCACTCGGGGAGATTAACGACGACACGCGGCATCTGTGCATTCCTAAACCATGTGTGTCCGGGCCGTACCCACACATCCTCACAGATCAGGCCACGATAATCTGAAATTAACTCTTTTCCACACCGGGCTACAGTAGAAAGTCACGGCAGCGGCGTCATGTTTCGACGCTACGTGGAAGCTCCCTGAATTATCCTGCCAATCAGAATCAAAACCAATCGCTACTGAGCAAAGTAAAGGCAATCAAAATGAATCAGTTTAATAAAATACTGAAATTTATAAGATGCAATTGGTGTTAAAATATCTATATTTTTTTATGTTTTATACTTAGAATCTATTTGTAAGAAACTGTTGTAGAGGCTCTTAAGGTAGCATGAATCTTTCTTCAGTGTATTCATATTTACAACTCCAGACTTTGTCTCATTAATGACATGATAACATTTATCACTGCAGAACTAAAGGCTTATTATGAATTGAGAGTGTTATGATGTTTTATAATAAATTACTTAATCACTTCATAATTCAATTCAATTTCAATTCAATTTTATTTATATAGCGCTATATCATAACAGAGTTTCTCATAGTACTTGTTAATATAGAGCAAGTATAGACCAACTCTATATGTATAGACCCAATAATTCCACCATGAGCAGCGCTAGGCGACAGTGGAAGGGAAACTTCAAGCAGAACCAGGCTCTGGGTGGGCTGCCATCTGCCTCGACCAGTTGGGTAGAGAGACAAAAAAGATATAGTGGGGGGGGGTAGAGTGAGAGCATGATGAAAGAGAACACACAGTAGCACAGTACAATTCCACATACAGATGTAAAGCAATGGTAGTTACAATGTTACCGATGTTAAAACAAACAACCGGTAGTATAAAAATTTCATAAGTTCTAAATGTTAGTAAGTCATTAGGAAACAGACACAGGTTTCTGACTTTATAATAAGCCGCCAAGCATGCAGTTGTAAATAGTAATAAGCTGCTATTTAATGGTTTTTGGTTTGAATGATCTGCAGCATTTTACCACCAAGGTCAAGTGGTCATAAAGTCCATTTAAGGTATCAGAAGAAAGCTATGCTATTTTTGGTCTTCATTGTCTTGCAAGTTCAATATAAACACATAGATGCTAAATTGCTGATCCAATCAGAGGACCACAGACGTTAGATTAGCTCAGTTGGTGCATGAAACACCTTCAAAGTAGAGGTCAATTCAAATCAGTTTTATTTATATAACCCAAAATAGCATATTTGCCTCAAAAGGATTCAAATCTGTGCAGGGTACGACGGGCTGTGCTCTTAAACCCTAGATTCAGATAAGGAAAATCTCTCAAAAACAAACCTTAACGGAAAGGTTAAGGTGAAGACCTTCACAGGTCCAAAATGCTCTACCGACAACAAAACAAAACGTGTAAATTAGTTGTTGTTTTTTTTTTTTAAAGAGTTCGAATCTGGAAAATATACCCCAGATAATTACCCAAAAAGCACCAAACAGACAGAGAACACCAACACTGGCAGCAGCATCATGATCCACCAATTAACAAGCATCCCCAGTCAAATGGAGCAGCAATACGTGCTATTTCTCCAACATTTCACAGTTTAAACTCGCCGTGTCTCCTCTAAAAACACAGACCCGTGGCAACAGAACAGCACCCTACAAGTACCAATTAGTCTGGATATAATTGTGATCTGGCCCCTCCTGGGTCAGCTCTCAACCCAGCATTGCAACAAATAACGTCCATATTGGATCATTCTGCACCTCACATTTTACGCCTGATGTAAATGTTCAGTGTAGCTGTGTGGACGTCGTGAAGGAGGCCATTCACACAGTTGCAAATAACCTTTGCATTTTCTATCATCAGCCTCAACCAAGTAATTTAGTTGCATCACCCTGCCATATCATAGTTCATTGGCCAACCTTAACCTTACCACTGTTGCCACGCAAATATATTGTAGAAAGCAAGAATTTTAAAACGGTTGGCACTGAATGTAATCCAGTATTATATGCAGAATCGTCTAATATAGACGTTCTCGGCTGGCGATAAAATTGCAGGTCCCTGATCTGAGGAGACCTTGACCTTGAGGAAACAGAAAACTACATGTAGATAATTAGTTTGCTTATAAGCTTAGAAAAGAGTCAAAAGATAAATATGATAATATGTAAAGATACATAGAAAGGTTACTATAGCAACACCCCAAATTCTGCTCATTGTTGATTTAAAAAGCATAATAATCAGTCATTAACATTAATAAATTCATCATTCATGACAAATAAACCCCTGATAAAGTATGCCTTATGAGAAAGTGGTACCAAATGCTGCCCTAATATTGAACAGCTGAAGGTGCATTCTGGGATATATTAGGCCATCGGGACATACCGGCCGGGCCACAACGGGGCAGCAGGAAATATTTCACAATTAAATATACAGCAGGATGGAGGGAAAGGGCTTACAAAATACACCTCTTTTGCAATATAAACAGGATTTTCATCTAAATTGTGTACACTGCCGCAATAGTTCAGCTGGAGAGCCTCAGGTCTTAGCTCACTAATATGGCAAACAGCATCGATGCGGATATCACTCACGCAGACCCCAAAGTAAATACAACCGGGCGATTCATCCAAGGTAACAATTGAGGTTGTGTACGATATGATGGAATGCACAAAACCCCCCATTAAACGCTAGTTCAAATATTTATATTTCTTTTTGGTATAAATATAACAGAAAGTTTCACAGTTCTGGCATTGTTTGGAAGGGCAAGGAACCCGCTCGCGTTATAAATGGGAGCTCGGTGACAGGTGGCGATGCAAAAATGAAGAGCGTCGGGGCTTGAAGGTAAACAGAGTGCTGCAACAATACGGACTGATGTGTTTGGAAGCGGCGCAGCGGACCGCGGCAACGCAGCAGCATATTTCACGAGACTGAGTCAGAGTTTTATTGCCTCGGTCAGGCTGTGAAGGAGAGGTCCACACACCGAGGGAACAGCTCTTGTGTCCTGGATGGATTTCACTATTTCAATTTTTTTTTTTTCTTTTCTTCCCTGCCACGTCCACAGATTTAAACATTTCCAAGCGGATAAATGCACACACGCACACACACACACACAAGCAGTCACAAGCGCTACAACTCGATCACTCCTCCACTCCTCCACTGATGCAAACACACAGATACATTTCCAATGCTAGATGTATGTGGGTCTTTACAAACTACATCAATTCCCTGACTCATGTCTGTACCCAAACCCAAGTCCTAACCCTTCAACTTAACCAAGCCTAAAACAAGAAAAACATATATATGTTGCTTTTTTTTCATCTCAAAGCTCTAATGGCAACTGATGTTTCAGCAAGCTTAAAATGCAACAGAGGCACAGAGACCAAGTTGTGCACAGTAAGTAGCAGAAAATGCACCAAAAAGCAACACTGCCATGACAAGTTTGCTTCGTTCACGTTCTGAGGCTACACTTATCGTCATCACATGTCGACGAGGCCCGTCTCATTTCTAAAGCTTCTCCGAAGGCAAAGAATTGCAGCAGCCTGTGCTGCTTTCGGTGCAGCTGGGAAGTGTTTGCTCGCTGCGATTGACAGCACGTTGCAGGAAAATTAAAGTTACGTGAATGTATTTACCCTTTTTATCGGATAGTTTGCAACTGTCACGGAGTAGGGAGTTCTGGAGAAATGATTTGTTGCCTTGCAGCAACATATACTGAGTGCCATCGGTTGCCAACGATACAGAAAGAACCCCAGACATTGAGTCAACATGCACAATGGCAACCATGTGACCGTGACACCAGTTGTCCGTCATGTGGTGAACTCGTCCTGTAAACTGGTCCCGGTTTGCCAGATTTAACCCGTTTGGAGACTGCTTGGTGATAAACTTGCATAGGTTTTGTACTTGGACATAAGCATTTGAAAGCACCATCAGGTTTTGGTCTCATTTTGGGAAGAAGGTGCAGGTTCAGGCTCTGAAGGCTCTCTGGATATAGCCGGTGAAAATGGACACACACATTAAAACACCCGCAGGCATTGTATTGCATGTAAACCTGCCTTTTTCTGCTGTGTGGTGTAGATTAAGCTGTGAGGGAAAGCGCCAACAGATTACTGGAAAGGTAAAGCTATAAGAGGTACTGTGAATATATAAATACAATAAGTCCCTGATTTTCTGGTCTCCCACGTCAAAGTTGGACGCCTTGTACGCCCAAGTATCCGACCTGAAATCCTTCTAAAGAGGTTTTGTGGCATTATAATAATGTCACGCAGACAAGTCAGTACTTGTAAGGGAATCATGAACACAGGTCATTGTAAGTGTTTGGACTAAAACGCAATGCTGTTGTCTTTCTGGAGAGATCTCCGTTTGCATTTAACATGCTCAGTTGATAGCATCTTCGAGTGTTCGAGGGGGCAAAGCAGTGAGAACTGTCAAAATCTTCTCACTTTTCACGCCTTTTTTTTTATCTTTGTGAACATATTTTCACCTTTAACAATACAAACTCGGTCAGATCGCAACTCCCTGTGCAACCCAGAATCACGGGCAAAGCCCAGGCAATTGAGCGCAGGGCGAGGGACGACGGGGTGTTGATAATGGCCTGGTCCCCATGATGAACCGGAGACGAAATTGACACTTCAAAATCCGATGTCTGGCCGGCCGACCTCGCACGAGAGCGGAGATCAATAGGAGGCGGCTTTGGTAATTGCCTAGCGCTTCATTAAAAGAGCTCGTCTAGGATGCCCCCTCTTCTCGCCGAGGACGGGGCCACGTCACATCAGAGGCCAGATTAAAAAAAAACAGAAACACACACACATGCACATGAGTTAAAACTTCTCCCCTTCTCTGGCCGCGATGGTGAGCATGTTCTTTAGGAGGAGATGAGCGCGCTATCAAAGCCAGTTAATTTGCCCAGTTATTGCCCAGGAAAATCTGTCAGCGCTTAGAAAACCTTAAGGAGGAGGACTCTGTCGGCTTAAATATGACGTGACACGTCCAAGAGCCATGACCGACCATCTCCATCTCATAGAACAGAGCGCACTTTGTGGAAATGGTCTTTTTGTGGCTCAAACACACCAGCAGATTCACTTCAATCGGCTCCAGTTTCTCTTGATTGCTCTAAAAAATTAGATTTCATTGGCTAAATAAAAAAAAAAACAGAAACAACTCCTAATACTACTTGCTGCTAGTGAAATGAGGTTTTGATGTGACTGGATAATCACCCTTCAAAATATAAGCAGCGCTGGTAAACATGAATTACCAGGGGAGGAGGAGGAGGAGGAGGAGGAGGAGGAGGGAGGACAAACCCAGCACCAGCAGGACCTCATTGGTAATGCAAAACTTTAATACTTGCGACTGCAGAGGCTTGACGTGCCGAGGTGTAATGTCAGCTATCGATTGATCGGCGGTCGGGTGTCTCAGTGTCAGGCCCCATTGACATTCTCTCATCTTACGATGGAGGGAACTTGTTATATCTGTTCATGTGCCAGGAATTTCTCGTCTCTGCGGCAGCTCACTCTTCTTCTCCCCTTTTTCTGGGAATCGTAACGGATCTTCCAGCGTGTTAGCCGCGACTCGGGCTGTTGACTGTAAGTGCAAAGGCAATTGATCACCCCCCCCACCCCCGCAACACACACCTCAAACACACTGGCATGCAAACATACACACAAACACAGGCCAGTTTGCCCCAACAGAACAGCAGCCATTTAAAGAACTGATACACCTGAAAACTCTCACGGGTTTGACTTTCTGTTCAGGTTATTGAAGGCCAGAACTGATATTTTAGACTTAACTCACCAAATCCTGCCAAATCTTTCAATTTTGAACAATCTAATGCCAAAAAAGGCAAGGTATTCACGTGTTTTCCCAAGATTTCTATCCATCAAAATGTGAAAGGCGTTATGTACGGGAGCTGAGTCCCATCCAAAAATGGATGAAAAGTTACAAATGGCACAAACAAGAAGTCTAATAGAAGATCAAAAGTTGGTCAACATTTTGATGCAGTACATCAATTAAAAATTAGATTCCTCTCTTAGTCAAAATAAGTATAACAACTTTCAGTATCTCATACGATTGACTTTCTGTCTCATAGATGTGACTTATGAAGTCAACATTTTGACTCCATCTCATTTTGGTCAATATCAATGCAGAAGAGGTGTATTTTGAATCCTGAGTTTTAGTTTATAGTATAAGCCAAGCTCCAATATCTACATTTCCCATGATGCAAGTTGATAGTAGATTCTCCCTGCCTGGTTAATGTCCTTGTCTGTCAAACTCCCTGCTTTTGAACATAACAAATGCTTTCTGTTTAAAAAAAAAGTCTAGTTCCCAACCCTGGTGATGTCACTTGAGTCATTTTCTTAGACTTTCTGACATAATATTTTATGTCATAATTTTGATTTACTGTCAGAATTCCCATTAATGTCATTCCAAACTTGCCATCTTACTTCTTGTTTAACATTCCATAAATCTTTGAAAGCAAATTATGAAATGCTAAAACTGTTGAAAATCCACACAGAAGAAACACTATATCTCTACACACATGCACAAATTGCAAAGAGTTAACTTCCAGCACATTTAATCTTATTTCCCCCCCACAGATCTACAGTATCTTGACGTCCCTTGTTTGGGAACAGCTGGTCTAAATGCCATTTCAGGTTCAACCAATGTTATTCTGTGAGCCTCCTCCGCAGCACCCAAACCTGCCACACTGTTGCATCCTCCATTCTTTTCCCCTTTTATTTCATTCCCTCCCCACCTCCCTCCCCCGAGACGCTGACCTACAGTTTATCACGTCACGTATCACAGCTCCGAAACCCGCTCTCCGTGCATGCCTGCATATGTATTTTCTCAAAACAAACTCCCAAACTCCCGGAACGAGCGTGTGCTGTTAGGTGACAAGTCAACGTTGCCACCCGCTCCCCCCCGTACAAAAATAAAAACACAGAGAGAGTTGTGGGGGGGAGGTGTGTGTCTAGGTCTACACCCCTATGGTCCATCACGCTCAGCAGGGGTTATTGATTGTGACGTGCGCTCGCAGTGCACCTTCCCAGTCGCCTGTCAGCCAGATGCATGCTGGCAGGTCCGGTCCTCCCCCCCTTGACAGCTCCCGCGTGGCAGGGAGGTTGTAGGGGTGGCGTTTGGAGGGGAGGATGGAGGGGGGTGGCGTTTGTCAGACAGCGAAACAGAGGGAGAAAAACAGCTGGCGGGGCCCTGGCCCTTGATTTCCCTCTGCTCTCCCTGAGCCTTCAGAAGGTGCACCCCGACCCGTCGACCCCCTCAACCTCACACTCCTGTTTGCGTCGTCGTCGCCGTCGCTACAAGGTGAGCGAAGCTGCCTGCGTGGGGTAGCCTCTGTTTGAGGATCCCCAGGTCTGTCACAGTGCATTCCTTCTGCTTTTTCACCCCGAAAAGCCCCTCAGGGTGAGGATGAACCGTTCCAGCCTGCGCTCTGCATTACTGTCGCTTTTCACCGCCGCGTTTAGTGCGACAAATCCTCCCCTCCTCTTCCTGCCCTCCCTGTAACAACCAACCAAACCCACCCCCCCCCCCCCCCCACCGTGCGCAGCTTGTTTAACGCCAGCGTCTCCAGAAGGTGCATCCTGTGCACGCTCGGCGCCTGAGACAGGTAATGAGTTAGCTCGGGGGAGGCCGACATGACTGCACGCGTGTGAGAGTGTGAAATTACCTGACACAGCTTTCATCGGCGCAAGGTGCTTCCCCCGTCTGTGTGTTCGCAGCCGTGGGATTTGTACACACATGTTCACACAGAGACAGAGAGAGAGGGAGGGGGGAGAGCGAGGAGGGAAGGAGGTGGGAGAACATAACATATGCCGTTTGGTGAACGCTTTAATCCAAACCGCCTAATGGCGCCGTTAGTGTATGAGGCACCACTGGCAGTATGACATCAACAGTGAAACGTGAACATCACTGCTAAACAAGTCACACTATGACTTCACCACTGAACAAAGCTCCCCTCTTTAAAACGTTCATTGAAATCAATTCAAACACTTCATTGCTGTTTTTGCATTAAAAGATAGCGGTGAGATATTCATTGCAAAGCACACGAAGGTAGTCTGTTTTACACATGGGGTGTCGAGATTCAATCAGTCTTGAAATCCGGTCCAAGAATAGGCTCCGTACCTCCCGTCTTCCTGTGTCCCATTATTGCATGATTGTTTCGTGTGTTAGCGCGTTAGTTAAGCTGGTAGCAGAACAGTAGCATTGGCAACAAATTGTGGGGAGCTTTGTGGACAAGTGAATAAATTTGCCTTCAGCTGATGACATGCATGCGTCTGCTAACATACGTTGATGAGTCAAGTGTTTCATTTTTCACCACAGCTACACACCTTTAAAAATTAAAGTCAATCTCTTCAACCTGCATAAACTTAATTTGCATCCCTTTCAACTTGATTAAACCTTTAATAACCCCTACTGGCGACCTAAAAGTTGCGTGTCGTCACGTTTTAGTTCATTTTGTATTTCAGATTTGGTACAAGATTGCAGCTTCCTACCAAATCTTAATCAAACTTGCCTTACCTCACCTGTGCCATTTCATCAGATTAGAATCACATAAGAATATTAGAAATACCTCTAAATACTGTATAATGCAGTCCAGCACAACACCACCACTAACTATGCCCTCAATACTACAACATATAATTGAATTAACACATATTAACATATATCTGGATCATAAAAGCAGACTTTGTTGTATTGTTTGTATATGAATATGTTCAATTGCAGTAATTCCCTGCTTGCACAGTAGGTGGAGTATGGTTAAGGTATGACTCGATGACTAGGTAATCACACGACAGGAATGTTGGTTACCGGGAGGAAGCACTAACAAAGTGGCCACTTTGTAATGGAGCAGAGTTTTCACATTATTCATGCCAACAACACGCAATCTTCATTGAGCTAAAGCTCATTTTATGAAAATCTCTCTGCACAGTATTAGCCAGTGTTAAACTTCTAGGTTTCACAGAAAGCTGAACAAGTCCACGGTGGACTGAAAGCAATAACCAGCACGTGTTGGGACAAGCTCGAAATACAAAATGGATCATAAGTAATAATCACCCCGGGGTTGCAGACAATAAGGCCCCCCTCCCCCCTCAGTATCTCAATCCATTCGTCTTGGAAAAGGAAATTACTAAATCCAATACAGTTCGATAAAAATCTGGCCCATCTGGATCGGCTGCTGGAGGATAATGCGGCCTGATAAAGGCGCTCGTTTCCGGCCGCGCGCCATCCGTCATCCGGGGGTTGCTCCCCTGGTCAAGCTGTCTGCTGCTCCAATAGATGACTGCAGCGGTCCAGCTGCTCGCCCCGCCGCCTCGTGGCCCCTTGCTGCCGAGGTTACAAAGTTTAGTTGTTTGTAAAAAGCCCACTCTTTTCTCTACAAACTGAGGGACTTACAGTATACAGCTGCTTTTCACAGCGCCTGGAACACAATAACAGCCAGGTTTACTGCAGGGTGCACTACTGCCTGACTTTGTCCTCATGTAGTGATATTGCAGGAATATCAGCCAGTTCTACTGTTGTTGTTGCTCAGTGTCGCTCTGGATAAGGGTGTCAGTCACCACCTTGAAGGTAGATGTTCAATCATCTCTGAGTCTGCTTTGTTGCATCTGATTTTCTTAATTTTCCACTATTACTTGGAGTCAATCTGGCTTAAATGGCTGCTTTTTTACAGCATCTAGATTGTAAGTAATTAAGTAATTATTTTTTATACAACAGCAGTAGGTAGACTTTACAAAATGCTTTGCAGGAGAAAGAAAAGAGAAGAGAGTGACAAGATGACACAAACATGGACACAAAGTGCACAAACGACAAAGTACAAAGTCATAAGATCATGAAAAAGCTTGATATGACTGTCTGACCAACAGTTGGTAAGGCAGGCCACGTGTATTTTTATAGCACCATTCATACACGAAGTGCTTTATATAATATAGATGTATAATAGCTTTGTGAAAAAGCTGTTTGCTGATTATTCAGTGGGTTTTAAATGAGCTATCGTTGCTTCAGATGTATATATGTTATCTCATACCATGAAGGAATATTTAATCCTTTACTTTATTTGAGAGACTTCAAATCTCCAAATTTAGAGATACATGGTTCTCACTGATATTGATACTTTTACCTAAGTTAAGGATCTGAATACTGAAGTCCTACTGTACAAGCAGGCGCTTGTCACACAGATTCTTCCCTTTTCGGTCAAATCTTTAGATTCCTAAAGAGGCAAAACTATACTGTATTTCACAAGGGAAAAAAATTATTTTAAAAGTCTGAAAGATTTGCATAATTGTGGCACAGTTGGGAACCAATGAGCTGATTTCCTGAATGAGCTCTTAAGATCCCTGACTTTTTTTTCTTGAATGAGCTGCATTGGGTTGTACCCACCGTGACCTCTGACCCTTGTAGGTCTCCTTACTGCCTTGTTTTCACAGTTCCAGATATGAGGGACAGTTTCACTGCTGCAGCAGGTTTAACTGTGGGTCTGGATGAGCGCTTCAGCCGAATACCTGAGATGTAATGTAATCGAATGTGCTGTACATCCTGCAGTCTGCCATTTTTATGTGTTGTTGCATGGCAGGAGTTACAGGGAAGTAATCCGGATTAAGTGAGCCACTTAGTACTTAAAAGTTGCTTAAAAGATCGCTGAAGGATTCCGCAAGGAACCTCTGGGTGTTGGAAGTATTGTTTTTACTCAACTGTAAATGTAAATGTCTTTTTGCTTTTTTAGAGAGTCCTGAGAAACCCTAATCACTATCAAGTCACACTAGGGTTCAGCATGTAGATGTAGAACGCAGAAATGAATACTAATCGTCTATTACAATGCAGATTGGCTTAACAGCTCGCTCTTGGTGGCCTGAGGGAGAGCGGGATGTGTCGTCTTTTACTTAAGGTGCCGCGTGACCTCGGCGCGACCCACTATTAAAGAGGGACAAATGTTGCTGCTGTTAATGAGCAAAGAGCAGCGGAGCTCATAAAAAGGTATAAATATTGGGGCACTATCGCCGACGGAGGGACGGAAATGTAGTGCTGGCAAATTGTAACATCCCTTTGTTGAATTAAGGAGTGAAGGGAAGCAGCGAAAGGTTGGAAGTGTTCATCTAAGTGTGCTAACTGAAATGAAGTGCATACCTATCTCTGAGAGGCAGGAAGTCAACATTTGCATATAAACTGTTCAGCTGACGGTGTCAGTTAGCTTCAGCTTTGGTGAACCTGGGCCATCCGAGTCGAGCATAAATCACACTTACACTTCAATACGATGTAATGCGTCCAAATACATGCGAGGGTGTCACGTGGAGTACGTACATTTTGTCTATTGTCGAGCACTAGGATAGGACTTGGGTAGTATATAATTTCTTTTGGTAACTTTTACGTAAAACACTAGTTTTTAAGGTATTTTAAGCTGCAGCCCTTGTGGACCTTAACTCAGGAGTATCCATGTATACCCTTCCTAACTAAGGGATCTCTTTCATTGAACTTCTTAAAAATCACAGTAGGCATAGTGTTGTTTTGTGGAGTCACGAGTGAAAAAACTAAGGTTGGGAATCTTTGTTTTTTTGTTCATGGCGCTAAATCATTTCATTATAAAGCAGCTGCAATCAGTATTTTTTTATAACAAAGGAAGTGAATCAAACTTTACTGTTCTGGTTCACTCTCACTGCGTTGTTTTCAGAGATAAAGCTGCAAAAAAAAAAAAAACCCCACTGCACACTACCTGCTCAGCAGCAAACAGCAGGCAGACACAGTTAGAGACAAGCTGGTGAACTTAATGGAGGCAGATCTTTCCCTCAGGAGTTTACTTAGTTTTTTTATTTTGCCTCGTATTTCACCCTTTGTGTCTTACTGTAACCTGAGTGTGTACCGTTAGCAAAATTACTATACATTTTAATAGATCGAAGCGTGTAGTAAGTGATGTCAAAGTGGATAAAAACGCACCTAAACGCTCTAAGGTGAGGCCGGAGTTAATCATATATAAAGCAGTTCTCTTCAGTTTCAGATGTAATCACGTTCAAAATTCAGTTCTTTCACTTTTCCCGACGTCCTCTTTGTTTTAGTCAACATGGACCAACTAACTCTGAGTGACTGGTCCCTGTGCGAGGCCACTCTGGTCACCCGCCCATCCCTTCTGAAGCCCGCCAAAGCTGAATAATGTGAGCGTCTCGATTCGATTCACGTCCCCGCGGCAGCATTTCAAAAGACGCTTAATTTCATACTTGTTTACGTCTCTCTCCAGAGATCTAAAGTTCAAAATCGCATGCATTTTTAATTCCAAATTGAGCCAGAAAAGGAGGAGGAGGAGGAGGAGGAAGGGAAAGAAATTCCATGTTCATTTCGCCACATTTTGACAAACATGACCTCCCCTCGCTGGGGTGGAGGGATTATGTGGAACAAAAGTTGGCCCATTCGCCGTACCAGGGCTTAAGGCTATTGGGGCGACAGATTAGAATATCTCTCCCCCTCTCAGGGAGATAAGAGAGACACAACAATCAGAAAACGGTACAAAACATAATGAACTCGTGATCTCCCACCACCAAGGACCACGTGTGAAGTTGAGATTCATAAATCTTCAAAACAGCAATGCAGATTTGTGGATTTCTTTTCCCGCTACTTATGCGTCTGCTAATGCTTAGAACATGATCTGGGTTATCAAAGGTTGGAAAGCTCTTCCTGCTCATTGTCTTTTCCTCGAGGAGTCCACTTCCAGCCAAAACTATCCCCCCTCAGCTTGGCTGTTTTGTTGCCGTGTTTCGTTTCTCGTTATCCCAGATAATTACAAATATGTCAGACGTGTCACCGTATGACGTCGTCTGACGCCGGCACGTTGGCCGAAGCCATGCGGCTGGAATGACACGGTGATATATCTCACCTTCTCCCCGCTCTCAATTAGCTCCCGGTGCTCCAGGTTAATGGAACTTTTGATTGGGGGAAACTCGGGTTTCCTGGACGCCCCGTTTCCTTGTAGCTGGGACACATGGGGGGTCGACCCCGTCCTTATCTGCTGTTGCAGAAAGCCGAGTCACTCTGCAGCTCTGTGTGTTTCCCACTCCACCTAAGTGTACCCAGCCACCGTGCTTTTTATTCGGCTTCCTTTACGTTCTACTCTGGTGTTTGTATAATGAAAGCAAGCTGGAGGTGCACTGTAAAAACTGCTGTGGTAATACATTTCAGTTAATGCAATAAATTTGACAAAACACTGTCTAAATGGGTAAAACAAAAAGTAATAAACCTGCTACTGTAATAGATTTAAAGGTAATCTAGTGCGCTAAATAATTGCATTGAACATCAATAATGACCTCACACACAGTTTATTACATTTTTAACAGATGATGTCATCATTTACTAATACTAATGATTGTTATTCCTGCAAGGCAATCAATAATGTGTTATTACATCATCACTTCAGATGATCTGATTCCTTTCAGAAGCACTTTGCTGCACGAGTTTGCATATGAATGATTTAGTGCAAAATATAAATAGAAGTCTTTGTTAATACGAACATATTGATTTCAAATGCGACACGTTCTTGTGATGCTGCATCAGCTGATAGAGCAGAGCTGATTTGGTTTTAGCAGCCTTTTTGTGTTTGTTTCTCCCTAAAACACTTGGACTGACCTTTTTATAGGAGCTTGGAGACCAAAACAGAGCAGGTGAGGGGCGCAGCTGTTTTCAGAAGCTGGATTAGGTCTGTTTGGGTGAAGCTTGTCACCAACAATCTGTTTTATAAGATTTTTCTTATTGGGAAAAGTGACCATCTCATACACGCTTCACGTAACAAATCAGCGCAGGCTGAATCTACAATTTCTGCCCAATTAAAATCACACTAGTCGGCATTCGGAAAGTTGCTTTGCCTCGTTCCTGTTGGCATGAAGTGAAACTGAATTGTGAACACAAATCAAGGCCGGCTCTAGCAAGGGGCAAGGGTGGGCAGTGCCCACCCAAACGAATGTCTTGCCCACCCAATCAAAAAGTCCGATTTTTTTTTTATGTCACAGAATGCATAATTTCGGTACAGTTTGGAACTTGCACTCTGATTGGGTGGGCAGCCTACAGCCCGCCTACAAAGACGCACAGTTCCCCTTAACGCTGGCTTTTCGAGAAGGTTCCTCTCAGTCCGAAGGAGACTAAGTGCCGCTAGCGAAGCTCAGTTTGACCTACATTTTACATTACATTCATTTACTGGACCAAAATTATTTCTCCCTGCCCACCCAAATATAGCAGGCTAGAACCGGCACTGCAT
Organism: Gadopsis marmoratus; assembly: GCA_036023855.1. Lineage (NCBI taxonomy): Eukaryota > Metazoa > Chordata > Actinopteri > Centrarchiformes > Percichthyidae > Gadopsis > Gadopsis marmoratus. Next base: position 21,710 of record JAVQJF010055228.1, on the reverse strand, counting down.
TTGAGGTTCTTCTGCTCATCCCACTGGGAGATGCGATCAAAGTAACTCCCTGTTGTCAGTAGGCGGCGCTATGACTTTGATTCAAAATGGACCCCTACAACTGTCATCAAACGTTAGGGCAGGGGCGCCACACACTTTGTAAGTCTGGACATGATACATAAACCTAAAAAATGTGGTGCTTGTATGTGAAACGGGCCGCAGGAGCTTGTTCCTCAAAGTCTTGTGGGGGGCGCTATGGAGCCATTTTGCCACACCCATGCTCAAGACCCATAAAATATAAAATATTTCACCACTTCTAATGCATGTGCAAAGTTTCAGGACTTTTTGAGCATGATAAGCCCCTCAAAAATGCATTTCTTTTGGACTACGAATAATTATTCCTTCAGTTTCAGTAGGGTTTCCTGCAGGTTTCCTGCTCGGGCCTAAGTGGGTATTGTTCTTTTAGAATCCATTTGAAAGTGCTTTTAATCACATACAAACCTCTGAATGATCTGACACCAGAGTATATAACCAAGCTTTTCACACCATACTGTCCTACAGGCCCCTCAGGTCTGCCAGTCTGTCTTTAAACTGTTCCAGAGTCTAAGTTAAAAACAAAGGGTGATTGAGCATTTGCAGTACTGGCTCCTCGGCACTGGAACTGTCTTCCACTGAGCATTCAATCAGCTGACTCTGATGCTGCTTTTAAATCTCGTCTTAAAACTTACTTTTACAGAAGGTTTTTTAACAGCTGACTGAGTGTTCTTCTGTGGTCATATGTGTGTGTTTATGTATGTGTATGTATATGTTTCATTATCTATTATTAATTTCATTATCTGCCAAGTTCTATGGTATTGTCTTTTTCAGTCTTTACTCAGACTATTCTAATCGCCAGTCATCATCAGATGTAGCATGAGCCACTGTTTTTTGAGGAAAAGGAATTCTTCAAACAGATTGACCTGTGAATATTTCTGCAAAGGGTGATTTCTTTCATGTACGAGATGTATTTCTCATTGTTTTATAATTTGGCTTCTTTCCCAAATGCAGCAGAGCGCTTCCCAGAATTGTGTTAGCCGTTATCAGTGCCGGTACAGAACCACGAGAGTCACTCTCAGCCAGAGGATGAAGGAGAAAGACAGAACAGAGCGAGGAGAAGCAGACTAAGGGGCGTGACCTTCACCAGATGCAGTGAGGGGTCTGCGGATGGCGGAATGAGGGAGTGGCAGGGAAGGAAGGAAGGTGGGTGGGGAGGGAGTGTAAAGGAGGAGGAGGAGGAGGATAAGGAGCGGTGGGAGCGGAACAGAGCGTACCAGCATGCGGCAGCAATGACTAGGGAATTAGGTTTCACAGACCCAGCAGTAAGAGTGAAGAGAGGGGAGGGAGGAGGAGGCTGAGCCAGATTTCCCTTCGTACACTCCCCGTGTTTTAAGGCCCTGAGCTCAGCTAACAGTCCCTGGACTCTTCTTGAGTCTGGATCTCAGCAGTGTGACACACACACTTCCCTGAACCTTTTTTTGGGCCGGCCGTCCAGGGTCCTACCCCTCAGTATCTGAGGCCCTCCCTAGGAGAGCTGTCTCCTGAAGAGGACCCACCTCTGGAGGCCTGACTATCCCTGTGAGATCTGTACTTTTGGTAAGCCTAACTCTTTTTCCCTATCAAGGAAACATGCCAGTTGTAGTTTGTCTGAGTCATTCGTTCTTTCTTTAGCTGCAGTTGCACACAGGCTTTGCTGAAGTGATGCTTTCATGTCTCATATTTCTGCCTCTGGTTCTAATTTGCTGTGCACAAACCTCTCTCCCTGCTGCAGTTTGGAGTTATATATGGATTTTATTGGACGGCCACAGCGTGTTTATCAGGGCACAAATCCCGCTTCACAGGGGAAAATTGAACATTCCATTGATCTATAAAACATATTGAAACGACAAGCAAGAAGCACACAAGATAAAAGTATGAAGAGGTTGGACTTCATGACTGGGTTGTTTGTTTCCATCCTGTCAGATATCCCTGTTAGTCATGGCTTTGAGTGTTTGTGTGTGTGGTAGGTGAACTCCCTAAAGAGGTGGTCTTGTGTGACTCATCTCGCCTAAAATGTTTAAGCATGGCCCCAAAAATACAACAACATAATGTGACATAATTGCGCCATAAAGGTCTGGACGTAAAGTATGAAGGAGGGTGTGTTGGACTTGGACAGAAAATAAAAATATGTTTGACATAGCTCTGCAGGGAAAATGCAAAATGTAGAAAGAGCACATTAGTTTATGGAGCAAATCGCTGTGGAGAGTGAACCTTGCTTTCATGGTCAGTCTGTTTGTTTTCAATGGGAGTGTGATGTTGAATTGTGAAGCAACTGTGAACGCATTCCTTACAGCACATCAGTCATGCTGTGGTGTGATCTCTGTCTAATTTTCTCATAAACATGCCAGGGTGGGGGTGCAGGCTGGCCCAGGGGGAACCCAAGACTAGATCTTGTTGTTTCAGCAGACAATGAAAGGAAAGGATAGCTGTCAGGCTATCAGGCTACAGACTTTAAAAAAATACAAATCTGCCCTTTCCGGAAGCGTTTGATCTACATTTATCAGTGAACAACAGTGATAGCAGGAGTTTATCAGTTTTCACTGATAAGCAGCAAGTCCGTAGTGCATTTGTCTTATTCTGTTTGGGTCTCTCTGCTTTTACATAGACATGTTATTAGGGCGTAAAGATAGAAGGGGTTGTATGTTGTAGGCTACAGATTGCAAAACACAAATAATTATGATTCTGAGCTCTAGAAAGAAATAAACTTGTGTAACTCAGTAGATACAGAGTAGTTCCAATACTGGGGTTTCAGGGTTTATTCAGATGTTAACAAGACTAAAGGTCTATAGCCATGTTAGCATCTCTGTGAGGCTGCTCAGCATGCTAACATGCTCACAGTGACAATGATGTTCTTTAGCAGGTATCATGCAACACAAAGTAGCCTACAGCTCAGGCTGATGGGAATGTAATTAGCTTTGCAGGTATTTGGTCCTAAACCAAAGTATTGGACAGATTTTAGGTTTGATCAGGTGATGGTGCTAGATGAACAGTTAAAGGAATCACCAAAGTTATTACAGGTTTATCCTGGCAGGAACATTAATGTCTATTCCACATTTAATGGCAATCCATCCCATAGCTGTTGAGACATTTCAGTCAAAAACAGAAATGTCAACCTCATGGTTCACCAATGACATTATGAAACCATGAATGTCTGCATAAAATGTCATGTTAATCCATCCAGTTGTGGAAATATTTAAGGCTGGACCAAAGTGGTGGACTGGCCGACTGCCAGATCGACACATCAGCGTTCCCACCCGCTAACTAAATAAATATAAATATGCTTATGTTGCGTGTAATACATGAAAGCAATTTTTTTATTGATGGCATGTTTTTGTATTTTATAACTATTCAGAATTTAGAAATTACAATCTTAGAGCACTTGTATTACAACCACGTGCAGATAAATCACATTTAAAAAAATCAATCTATTCTTGATATCTGTCTGATCAGGCTGCTGAGTGTGGGTGATTTTTCTTAGTGAGCACACAGGCTGACTGCAGGAGTTGCCATGTACAAGCTTTTCAGTCTTCGTGCAGATAATGAATGAGTAAAGATTGTGGATTAATATTTAAATGCTGACTCGTCCTGAAAATACCATGACAGCACCGTGCCTGTGGTCTGCTGAATCCTTGCAGGTTGTGTCAGCATCCTCTCTTTATCAACCTCAGTGATCTTTTAAGGGAACTGTGTATTTATTTGCCCCATTTTCATGCCATAGAGGTCAGGTTCAGTATTTTGCTCATGCACACTTCAGCACTGCAGTTACCTGCCAACACAGGTGTTTGATCAGTTAAAAATTCAGTTAAAAAAACTGAACCAGGATGTTGCTGAAAGTGTGAAAGAAAACCTTCTGTGGACAATTGAAGATTAATATTATGCTGTAATTATTTTTATTTAGGTAGTTTATGCATCGGTTGAATGTACATAGTGCTTTTACATAGGCCTACTGTATTTTTTGGGAAACTGGGAAAAGCATCTGGAACAATTCATTGACATCTGCTTCTTTTTAGCAGCACATTACCATTGGCATGATTCAAGAATAGCAATGGATCCCGAAGGTTCACGTGAGTAGATTTTATTCTCTCTGACTGAAGAAAGAGTTGTTGTGATGGTTTTGCAATTGAAGGTTAGAAGGTTTATGGTCTAATAGAAAATTAGTTCAGTGTCAAGTCCATATATCCTAACTGAATGAGTAATAGCAGAATTATTAGAACTAGTTAAATCCCCTCCCTGGCCTGCAGGTTCTGATGGTGTAGCATCTGAGATATGACATGATCATGACCTTTGACTTTTTACATGACTATGTGCAGGTAGCCAAGATGACCCAGATGTCACGGTGATGATGGCAGGGTCGACGCTGAGAAAAGTTAAGTCCCGTTCTTGGAAGAAGCAGCGGCATTTCCGCCTCCTGGAGGATGGCCTGACGATCTGGTACAAGTCCAGATGGGCAGGGAAAGGCCACTCCACTTGTAAGTACCGAAGCGTGTGCGCATCTTTGCATGCGTGATTGTACAGACATATTAGCTGTTGTTTTATTCACATGATTTCCACAGTCAATAAGAATAAACCACAATATACTGTATATTGTATATTGTTCACGTTCCTAGAAGCTGTGGGGTCAAGTCACTTGTTAAAAATATGAACTTGATCACAAACAGCATTTCCTCTCAGGCTGTATACAAACCCTTTTTTCTTTACTAAGACTGGACCCCATCTTCATGGTTAATTACTGGGGTTAAATACTACTTTATGTAGTTAGACGTTTTGGGAAATATGCTTATATGCTTTTTCCGAGAATAGATGTGAAGATCAACACCACTCTCAATTCTATGCGGTAAATATGAAACTACAGCTAGCAGCAGGCTAGAGAACAGGGGGAAAGAGCTAGCCTGACCCTGTCCAGAGGTAACAAAATCTGCCTACCAGCACCTCTAAAGCTGACTGCAGAGAACAAATGAGTCATGTTAGGTCTCACTTGTTTTGTAAAAAGACTGAAGTGTAGAAATGACAATTTGTTGTTTTACACCATTTTTACATGCCAGTCTGACACATAACCCTGTGTAAAACGTCAAATCATTGTTTCGGCACTTCAGTGTTTGTGCTGATTAAACAACCTTATTTTGTGTTAATTTGAACATTTATGATGTACAGGTAGAAACATTTTGTTATCTTCAGACAGAGCTAGGCTAACTGTTCCACACTATTTCCACTCATTATGCTAAGATAAGATAAATGGCTGCAGGTTCCAGCTACATATTTACCATACAGATGTGAGAGTGGTGTCTTTGGGAGCATCCAGGGGCCCCAAAAGCCCCAAGTTTACTCCATAACAATTGGTTGCGCCTAAGTTGATTAATTGCAAAAATTACAAAATGTTGTGTTTAAAAATGTGTTACTAGGTGTGTGTACTAGGTGAGTAAAAATGAACACCAGGCCAACAAGTACAAAGTACCAAAATAATCAAATCTAATTTAGGCTACAACTCCCATTCAAACACACAGAAACACATGAAACACATCAAAGTGTTAAAATTGTTTAATCCTCTAAACACTGAACTATTACTCTAACCATACACGGATCATGTCTCAGTCTCAATTACCGAGGTGGAGGCCGTGCGTGAGGGCCACCAGTCGGAGGTCCTGTTGAGCATCGCAGAGGAGTTCCCCGCCGACCTCTGCTTCACCTTGGTGTTTCACGGTCGCCAAGGCAACCTGGACCTCGTGGCCGAGTCGCCAGAGGAGGCCCAGGCCTGGATCCAGGGAGTGCGCAAACTGATTCACAAGGTTCAAACGATGGATGAGAAGGAGAGGCTAGACCAGTATCTTTTTATTGTAGTAGATGACTGTGTTTGGGATTTTATGAACAAAAAGTTCAACAACAAACCACTGACGTTTGCTCCACCCATGAGATTTTCTTAGTAGCGTATGTTTCTATGAATGAATGAATGTATGAAGTTCTTTAGATTTGAATTGTTCTTCGTCAACACTTCTGCGCTGGCGTTTCCCTCAGCATCTTCTCAGGTGGGTCTGGGACTGGTTTCAGAAAGCTGACAAAAACAAAGATGGGAAGATGAATTTCAAAGAGGTGCGGAAACTGCTGAAGATGATGAACGTAGAGATGAATGAGGAGCATGCTCTGCACCTCTTCACGGTGAGCCTTTGAACTACTTTGGATATTGCTGCATCTTGGTGGAAAGACAATGTGAGGGGGATGCAGAGGAATAAGTAATTCAGCTGAAACAACTGGTTTTAGGGAGTGTGAGCCTTGTCTTATGTTGCACTTTGGTCTAACTAGGAATTACATTTTGCTCAACTCAGTACATTTTCCTCCACTATTTCCAAACTATTTCCACACACCATATAGTAAATACATTTATTTTAAACAGTGCAACAAATACATAAATAAAGCTTTTCCTTTATCTCCACAGATGGCTGACAAGTCAGAGAGTGGCTCTTTGGAAATCGAACAGTTTGTCCACTTCTATAAGATGCTGACTCAAAGGGATGAAGTGTGGAAGGTGTTCCAGGAGTACTCCGGAGATGGAGAGAAGATAATGTTGGATGAGCTGGAGAACTTCTTGAGCATTGAGCAACAGGAGGGAGATCGGAGTGCCCAGTGTGCTCAGGAGCTGATTGACCGTTATGAACCATCTGAATCAGGTAAAGATGGCTGTGACTGATGACAGCCGTGCATGTATTACTTGAGGACAGGATGGAGTTTTCCAGCTGCACAACTGCCCTGAAATACAGCCACACATGACTTATGTAGTAACAGGAACGCATATACACTTTTCTAATATAATTATATTAAATATTTGTCAACAATAAATATTTAATATTATCACAGATCAAAATTACTTCTGTATTGATATGATTTACACCTACCTTATACATCAATATATGTACAGTATACATCTACTGTAGATCAGAAAAGGTTGGTTAACAGAGAAATGGAGTCTAGGATATTAGTGCATAATGACACTGAAAAAGACATGCTCGTACGAATAATGTTTGTGAAAATTTAAACAGACTGGAGGGTAAGGACATCTGCACAATGTTCTGAATGAACCTTTGCAATAAATATAACACATAATCTGAGTGTGTGGTTCCTTTCTTTCCAGTCTACTTATATTAGTTCAACTCTAGCAGCTCAGCTAAAATGTATACAATGTGACCTGTACGGCCTCTTGATCTGTGAATACTGAAGCCAATGGCCTTTTATTTAGAGTCATGGCAGATTTTGAAGTCTTTTGTCCAAATAAACCTGGATTGTGCTCTTGTGCCAAAACCACCTGTATCATCCTCTCTGTGCAGCCAAGAATCAAGGCGCCATGTCGTTCGATGGCTTCCAGATGTACCTGTGCTCACAGGAGGGCTCCATATTTAAACCTGAGCACCGGGATCTTTACCAAGATATGAGCCAGCCTCTTAGCCACTACTTCATCTCCTCCTCGCACAACACCTACCTCCTAGAGGACCAGCTCCGAGGACAGAGCAGCCTGGAGGCATACATCCAGTGAGGGCTGCTGCACACACCACATGCAGCACACTTTATTCTTAGCACCTGTTTTAATTGAACCAGAGGTTGGACAATCAGAATAAAGCATATAAGTGACTGTAGAGGACACGGAGTTATAACTAACTTGACATGGATTTGACTTTTTTTGGTTTAAACAAAAGCTAAGTGTCACGTATAAACAATTGTATCATGAGGTGAGAGACACAGAGGGTTTCAGTTTTTCCCATAATTCTTAAAAGTTTGTCTAAGTCGGTATTAGACAGGCAAAATCATAGATATGAACTGTGTATTCATAGATTGAACTGTGACATATAATTCTAACTGAAACAAAACAATGGCCCTTATGTACATTTGTGCATGTGCGTGTGTGTGTGTATAGGGCCCTGAAAAGAGGCTGCCGTTGTGTAGAGGTGGACTGCTGGGATGGCAGTGATGGGGAACCTGTTGTGTATCATGGTCACACGTTGACTTCCAAGATTCTCTTTAGAGACATAATTTCAACGCTGAAAGAATACGCCTTCAAGGTGAGCAGCACAGGCAATATTTGCTTCACTCAAATTACACATAAAAACACACTGTACCACTTACCCCTAGTGGTATCCATCCATGCAGCCCGGATAGGTGTTGATATTAAATGCAAAAGCAACATTTCTGTCAAGAATCAATGTTCCAGTTACTTGAATAATCTACAGACCACAGCGTGAAAGGTTTGCATGGGAACAGAAGAAATAGCTCCCGATAAAAAATGTTGACTGTTGGATTATCCACAATAACAGGGACACTGCAACTAAAAAGGATGCTGCTGTTTGTATATTATTCAGTACTCCGAGCACCATAAATGAAATTCCATTCACCTCTGCCACACAAATCTCAGACACATATATCTAAAAACTATTTTTTAAAATGTAATTATTATTATATTAATTAATCTGCACCACTAAAAATAATGAAAGAACAAAAAATTTGTTTTTGGTACAAAGCAAACCAACCCTGGAGAACAGTTAATAATTCCACTCACGGGACTGTCTGTGTGCCCACATGGAGAAGTTGGTAACCTTCTCTGCCCCTGGAATCAAATGTTCCCCTGCTGGCTGACCTTCATGGAAAACAATCAGAAACTTCTCATGTGTCTCCACTTCTCTATTCTAGCCTACTCAAATGTTCCTACTCATCTTTAGGAAGATATGACTAAGAAACTGTTTTGGAGGATTGTGGAAACTGCTTCAATGGAAACTTAATGTAATACTGTTAAAATACCTGGAATGACTTTTAGCACTGAGTTTGCAGGCGCTGATAGAATTTCAACATAAATAACATATCAAACAGATAAGCTTTAAACGCCACTTGTGTCTCCTCTTTCCTGTTTGATAGGTATCAGATTTCCCAGTCATCCTGTCCCTTGAAAATCACTGTGGTGTGGAGCAGCAGACAGTCATGGCCCAGCACCTCAGCCAAATCTTGGGTGACACACTAATGACCACCTTGCTGGATGCTGCGGCCAGTCAGCAGCTTCCGTCTCCACAGGTTAGAATTTGTTTTGTTAGTTTTTTTCAAATGTGCACTTCATAGGGCTAGGCACCTTGACATTCATTTTTCCTTCCAACTTATCATGAAACTTTTATAAAGGAACACAAATGACTGTAGCCACACTAGCGACTCTGAGAGGCTGCAGCGCTCACTGTAATATAACCAAACTGTTGGATAGATAAACCAATTTAGTATTTTTGCATTAATTGCAATCTAATTAATTATTAATGATGCTTGAAATTGAAATTGAATACAGACTTTCATGTTCCCCAGAGGGTGAAATGTAATGTAACTTTGTCACATCCCGTTAGTCCTTTGTCTGTGCTTCCTGTTTGATTTTGAAATCCTTACCTGTCTTGTCTCCTCAGTTCCTACGTTCGTGTCTCATTTGATTAGCCTCACCTGTTCCCCATTACTCACCTGCCCCTGATTTCCTCATCAGCCACTTCCCTACTTATGCCAGATTGCCAGATTTCCGTTGAGCATTCAAGCCTTTTGCGCAAGCTGTGGTTCTTGATCGGGTCATGACCTTACTTTGTTTCATAGATGACCAGGATTCTGCCTCACCCTTGCCTGTACCTCTACCTCGCTGCATGCCCGTTTGGGATTTTGACCTCGGCCTGCCTCTGCCTGTTTCTGTCCTGCCCATTGTGTGTGTCACTTTTTGCTATTAAACTCACTTAAGAGACTTCCTTGTTGTCTGCTCCTGAGTCCCCTGCCCAGCGTCTGATGATTTTTACCTTCCATATAGCGCCATCTTCGGGTCATAATTTCAGTTTGTCCAACACCAATACCTGTAATGCTAATTACATTCCCATAAGCACAGCTGTACTTTTTTTTTGCTAATTGCAAATGTTGGTATGGTACCACGCTAAACACCAGTGATGCAAGCGCAAAGCTACATTACTGTGTACAGATGCTGGTGATACAGTCACTAGCATAGCTGCCTTGTTTCATCTAAAATACATAGTTAAAGTGTGACTTTTATAATCACTTTGCATTGTACAGTTTAAAAGTAAAAACCTAATTCTGGTGATTGTTGCGCTTCATTTAGCTTCATGGTTATGTTACATTAAGTCACCTATTAATGTCAGGACCTGCACTGAGTCTGCTATGAAGCTTTAGTAAACATTCTGTGATTAATGTTCAGGAATGAAATGTTTTCAGACAATGCCTTGCCTAATCTGGGGGAATTTGGGCATCATTAACAATTCAGAGGTATTTTAAAGATTAATGGTTCACGTATGCCTTTGATATCCATCTTCCACTGCTCCTAAAAGGAATAGTATCACTTCCAAACTCTTTTCCATTAGAGCGCTTAAGACAATCAATGCTAATTTGAACTAATGGCAGACAAATGCTATAAGGAAATCCATTGAGGGTTTTGCCAATTAAATAGAAGTACACTGCTGCATTTAGTTAGAAGACAGCAAAGTGCAGGAAGATGGACCACCTTCATGAGCAGTCTGGGTACTGAAGACAAGTACGCACAAACTAACATCTGTTGTGTCCTGTCAATTTCTTTTGCTGGTCTATTCCAACACTCATTCAGCAAAATCAACTAGCATTCTTTAATTCTCAAATCTACTCATTTGTACTTTCAAACTAACAGACAAGTGCTACAGATGAAGTGGGGGCGGTTCTCACATACAAGAATGAAGGCAAACTGCTCTCACCAAAGTGTGCTTGTGCTTGTTACAGGAACTGAAGGGGAAGGTTTTGCTGAAAGCCAAGAAGATTGGCGGTCTAGAAGACTGTCTTGAAGAAACCCTGACAGATGACGTTAGCGATGAGGAAGAAGTGGCCAACGATGAAGCTGAGAGCCCGTCTACAGAAGACCCACCTGCTGAGTGTTTGGACCACAACGGGAAAGTAGATGAACTTGATACTTGATGATTTTTCCGCAAGATCCAAGATCCCTTGATGTCACCTTTTTTAATCCAAGACAGACTTTATTTCTTTTGCTTCTTAAGTATATAGGCTTTTCCTTATAGTGGAAGTGAAGAAAGACAGAAGGCATAGACAAGAGAATCATGACAAGAGTGAATGGAGCTTGATAGCACAGAGAGACAGGAAACTGGGTTGGGACTGGAGTAAAAGACGGGAGATAGTGAGAAGAAACAAGAAACAGGGATATATAATAGAAGGCAGATATGGGACAAAGAAGAAAGATAGTGAGAAAGAAAACAGCATCTAATATGCTTCCTTAGTGGATGGAAAACAGTGTTCTTTGAACATATCTACTTGAAAATATTAAATTCTGCATTTCATATTTGACTGGGCAAGTTAACCAAGAATATAATATTTTCAAAGCAGAATTGCTTAAGTTCACTACAGCATGTCCCTGCTGGGCAGTAAGAGAGTAACTGGAAGCATTCGTGGCTTTAATAATTTAATTACAGTTAATGAGACGGAGAGACGGAATTCTAAACATTTTACCCAGATTCCTTAGCTGATTTAAAGCTTTGATTGAGCGATTTCATGCTCTGAAGCTTTTTTTGATAACTGGTAACCATGGTTTAATTACAGGCCAGTAATTAGATAATAATTATCTGGTAATTTTTCCACTACTAATGTAAAACATACAACTAAACAGTGTGAAAAACATTGGAAAAAAAAACATTACCTGATAATTTGTCCGCTACTAATTTGAAATTTGCAACCAAATAGCGAGACAAAATGTTCTAAATTTAAACAAAGCAGCTAGTAACTAGACTAATAATATTATTTAATCACTGGCCTCTAATGTAAAGGGTTACCTTTGAACTGTATGGCCACTACTCAACCTAGATTTTATTAATGTTTAAAGTGATGGGAATAATAGGATTTGTTTATTGGATGATTTTCTATTTTATTCTCCCCTTTTGCAGAAATCCAAACTGTCCAGGGATCTGTCTGACTTGGTGGTTTATTGTAAGAGTGTGCACTTCCATGGCTTTGAGCATGCTCGTTTGCATGGCAAATTCTATGAGATGAGCTCATTCTCTGAATCCAAGGCCAAGAGGCTCGCTAAGGACACAGGTACCACAGGGAACAGTGTGCTTTGGAAATGAGTGGAGAACTATTAAATAAGTGGATTCCTCAAATAAAATAATATACCTGTTTCATGACTATAATATGTAACATAATGTATTTTTTCATATCATTATGTCATTTATAACTGTATCTGAGTTATAGAAAAACAGAGATGTTTCTCTATGTTTATGCTTTAGAAATGCATTCTTTCTTCTCTTCAAACATCTCTTCAGGGACAGATTTTGTGCAGTACAACACAAGGCAACTGAGCAGGATCTACCCCAGCGGCCTCAGGACGGACTCCTCCAACTATAACCCACAGGAGATGTGGAATGTGGGCTGTCAGATAGGTGAGGGAGATCACCCTCTACTGGTTAAACTGAACCTTTCCCTTCTAAAATCACTGACGTCTCCTGTTTCCAAACTTAATAGCAGAGTGTTCTGATGTCCACAGCCACTCACTGACATGACTCACTCAATAATAATAATAATAATAATTGGACCCTAAGGTTGTTTAATGGTCAATCATGATACACATATACACACGTGCAGAGAACAATGCTCAAACACACACATACAATCGCGTTCCACGTTGAAATTTATTTCTTTTAACCCATCTGGCCATCCTTCTTCTGAGGGGAGCTGGAGCAGTGGTCAGCCTTCTATGGCGACCGGACACTGTTGGAAACCTGGTCTCGGGTAGAATATTTTTCTAACAACATCCCTGCCCTGTCTTGGTCAGAGACAGGTCAGGATAGACGCACAACCGGGGGCAACCTAGGGGTTCAGTGTCTTTCCCAGGGACACTTCGACATGTGGACGGGAGGAGCTGGAATCGGAACACCAACCCCAGGGATGACAGTCAGATAACAAGCAACTTGATGCTAAGGATCCTGAATATAGACAGGGTCCGTACTGCCAAATTAGTCATTTGATAGTATAATTTGCCAAAAATGAGTAGCACTTACATATAACTAAAGCATCAAACAATGCTGTCACTGCTGGATGAAAGTTTTTGTATCTTTCCAAGGCAAAATCAAAACTGACCAGGAACATAACGATTATATACTGATACCGATATATCACTATTCCACATGGATGCACAATCCAGCTGTTTGAACATGGAAATAACAAAAGGTGTGTGAGAATACAATATGCTGCACATCCTCACTGCCACCCCCACCTCCTCCTGCAGGGAGGCTAGAGGTCAGGGTCTTATACAGAACATCATCCTGCCAGCTGGAGGAGTTTGACAGGACGGATGCTTCCTGTCATAACGGATCAAATAGTTTTCTGCTGGACTCCTTGCACAACCTTTGTTAGATAGATTACTCTGAGTCTGGGAAATCATGTGATACAAACAGACACAGTAAAAAAAATAAAATAAAAAGTCATAGTTAATTGCATTATTTTCCTTCTCCCTCTTTCCCAAAGTGGCTCTGAACTTCCAGACAGCTGGTCTGGAAATGGATCTGAATGATGGCTTGTTCGGGCAGAATGGCTGCTGCGGCTATGTCCTCAAGCCTGACTTCATGAGAGACGGCAACACTCACTTCAGTCCAGAGAAACCAGAGGAACGGCAGGGCTACAGACCACTCCACTTATCCATACAGGTTCAAAACTACATCAAAGTCTAGTCTAGTTTGTGGTTACAGTGGGCCGCTACCACTTGGTGTTCATACAAAGTCTTGAAGGTTAGGAATATGCTTGAATTTGCATATACTCCTTGAGAAATGCTTGAATTTCAACATAATCTGGTGTTTCATCATCTACACAATAATTCATGTAAACCAAAAATCTTTTCAGATTTCAAATTAAATGTCCTCATATTTGTTTGTTGTCTCCTGGAATTTTTATGAAATTTTATTTTTCTTATTTTTTTTGGAACAATTTAGATGAGATGATAAAGGCTTTGAGAGTGTGAACGTTTTTGGCTTTAGTACCTAAAGCTTGAAAGTGCTTGAAAAGTGCTACTCTGAAAAAACAGTACCTTGTACTACTGTAAAGTGTGCGTGATCGTGTGAATGTCAGGCACGGTGTTAGCATGTAATGTCAGAAAACCACTGAATAATAAAGAAAGAGGAGACTGTGTATGCACAGTCTGTATCTAACATGCAAATATGTGTGTGTGTTTATCAGGTGATCAGTGGGCAGCAGCTACCAAAGGTGAACCAGAAAGAGCGCTCCATTGTAGACCCGCTGGTCAGAGTAGAAATCTATGGAGTGCCACAGGACCAGGCCAAGGAAGAGACCAACCATATCAACAACAATGGTGAGTGTGTGTGCAGGTTTTTTATACATATTTTTTTTTTTTATTTGCATCGATGGTTGAGTGTGAGATAAATTGAAATAAAAAAGTCACATCCCAGCTGGTCATACTCACTCCTCTAACTGCAGGTTTTAACCCAGTGTGGAATGAAACTTTAAATTTCATCATCCACACCCCTGAGCTGGCCCTGGTTCGCTTTGTGGTGGAGGACTATGATAAGGCATCCAGGAACGACTTCATGGGACAGTTCACTCTTCCGTTTACGTGCATCCAAGCAGGTAAGCAAAGTGTGACAAAACACACAAAGCATGGAACTGAAGCCAGTGGAGTCCCAGTTCACTGCAGTAGATAAAATCATGTTATGTCAAATACCAGATGCAGAACTCAGGATTCACTCAGTACCACTTTGTTCCAGGGTATCGCCACATACACCTGCTCTCTAAAGATGGAACAGCTATCCCTCCCTCCTCCCTGTTTGTCAACATCAGTATCTCAGAGCTCACATGAACAAGAAACATCAGAGGATATGAAGCCAGAGGTGGATACTTGTCCTGCATCTTTATTTGCCTGACGAAGAAAGAGAACAGCATGCACCAGTACCTTTATCTGATATTGGACATTTTCAAGGCTAAAGTATCAGTATTGGTAGGTTATAGTGGGAAATGTATCATATTGAACTTGAGCAATCAGCTGGTAACATACTCAGTCCTTTTGATTTTCAGCATTATTCACTCAAACTACTGAATGATGAAATATTGTCCATGTAACCACAGCTACTATTGCATTTCTGTAATAGAGGACTCAAATATATTGAATCAGTTATATGGAATCATTACTGGAAAGAAAATGGGGTTGATGCATATCCGCCACCAAATTTTACCAATTAGACAACTAAAAAGAAACAAAAGAGTCCACGTCAAATGTCTATTCAAATGTCAAATGTGTGCAATGCTCATTTTAACTATTTATGGAATATTGCCCACAAGTTTTAAAATTTTCATTGTCTAGGAATGAAGGAACATGAACAATTGCTGCATGTCTAATATGTCTAAACATACATTTGCCTTAAAACATACTGTATATCCAGAAGTAACAGTGCCTCGGGAATAACTGAAAGTGTATGGTGTACAGTCTCAAAATGTAATAGAACGTGGAAAAAATGCCAAATACCAGTATTATGAACCTACCGAACTATTAAGTGATCACAGCTTTGTGTCATGTTGGTTAACCTACAATTAAGTGCCTGCATGGGTCATTTCTATTTACTAACGTACACATTCCACAAGGTTATGTTGTGTAGAATGTAAATGTGTGTATATTTAAGCCTGTAAATACATGCAATAAACCTTCTGAATAGTTCATCACAGAGTAGAATTTAGTCATTCAAACATTCAGTTTTTATTCACTATATATTATATATTGTATGTAGTTCTTTATCATAAGACAATATCAAAGGACTTAAAATAAAAATACATGGTTTCTTTTTTACAGAACATGTACTCATGTTTTATTAGCCTTTTACAGTACAATAAAATCAAGTGGTCACATAAATATTTCCTAGCTATGTTACTGTTTACTTCCTTTTGCCAATGATAGCTATCTACAATCTGGATTGACTACTGCATCTATTGTGTCCTGTCTTCTCCTCTTAACACAACCTCTTCAACTACTTCCTGCGCACCTCATCAGCGGTTCCTTCCTCCTCTACTTCTGCTGCTCTCTCATCCAGTGTCCCCTGCAAGGCCTCCTTAAGGGTCAGGCTAACTGCCCCAGAGTCCCTCACCACCCCCTGCTCTACAGACATCTCTGGATGGTGCCTCTGCAAATGTTTGACCACCTGGAACTTCTGCTTGGCCCTGTAGGAGCATTTGCAGCAGCAGAAAGGTTGCTGGTTGGTGTGCGAGAGGTAGTGATGTCTGAGGCCTGCTGGCCACCGGAAGGCCTTGTGGCACAAGCCGCATGTGTATGGCCGATCGTCACTGTGTTGACGCTGGTGGGTCTTCAGTATAAAACTAGTCTTGAAGGCTTTGCCACATTTCTCGCACACATAAGGGCGCAAGTCGCAGTGCTGCGTGTCCCGGTGGGCACGGAGAGCATCCGCTCTGTTAGTGCGGTAGTCACACTCATCACAGGCATATGGCTTGTCCCCTGTAAATGAATGAATAAATGTTTCTTTATCCAGCATCATACAATACAAATGAGCAAGCAAAGATATCGAATCTTGGGAGGTTTGGCTGAGCAATAATAGTGACTTACACAAATATCCTGCCTCGCTTTTCTAACATGATAGCAGATTTTGCACAGATGCTGATGGCAGAGGCAGATATTTTCAACCGGGCATTCAAGCCCACAAAG
Source organism: Gadopsis marmoratus (assembly GCA_036023855.1). Taxonomy (NCBI): domain Eukaryota; kingdom Metazoa; phylum Chordata; class Actinopteri; order Centrarchiformes; family Percichthyidae; genus Gadopsis; species Gadopsis marmoratus. Next base: position 4,972 of record JAVQJF010055228.1, on the reverse strand, counting down.
TCATTGTTTCATTCATCCGCTAATCTTAAAAAGTACCCAAGTATTACAAGCATTAACCCTTATGCCTTACTGGTACCTGTGTGCTTGGTCATGTGGTACTTCAGCTGAGTTGCCCACTTGCATTTGTAGCCACACTCTGGACAAAGGTACTTCTTCTCTTCCTGGTGAACCCTCATGTGAAGCTATGGTAGGATTATTGTAAAACATAGAAATATTAAAGCACATTTATAATTTTCATCATGCTGTGGGTTTTTTGTAAATACAATTAATGTCATATTATAGTAAAAACAAATTTAAGAAATAGTTTGTATTGTGAAAACACCCCGTCTTGACTAAGTTAGTAGGCCAGTTAGTTAGTTAACTAAGTTAGTTAGTTAGATCAACACCAGTCTAGTGTCTGTCCACTACCGGAAGCAGCTAATTAGCTTAGCTTAGCATAAAGACTGGAGACAGGGGGAAACGAAAAAACTTGGGACACGAAAAAACTTGGGAGTAGTCTCAAGTAGTCCCCTGTAAAGGGGTTATGGACTACTTTTTGGCACAGTCATTTTCTAAAGTCACTGGCACATGACACACCCCTCCCGTAAAACCCCAATGTGCTGTTATGGCACTTAGGTTTTTGTACAGATTAAACAAACAAAACACAACATGCTAATTAGTGAGCTTTAGTGGTGCTGGTAGGTGGACTTTTTTACCATTGGACAGAGCAAGGCTAGCTGTTTCCAGTCTTTATGCTAAGCTAACCATCTCCTTGTTGCAGCTACATAGCTGAGGGATAGATGGGAGAGTGGTATCGATCTTTTTATCTAATGGCAAGAAAGATTTCCTAAAATATTGAACTATTGCTTTCAAAAACCCTGACAACAATGTATTGTCCAATATTCATTCTTTGTTAGACAAAAACTGTTTTGATAAGTATCACCATAGTTATTATTACTGACATTCCTGTAAAGAAAAAAAAAGACCTATAAAAGAGCATTTTAATGAATTTCTATGTTATAAATAATAGACTCATCCTATAAATGTTGATCTTACCTTCAACCTGGATGGATCAGTGCAGGTGTAACTGCACTGCTCACAGCTGTAAGGCTTCTCCCCGGTGTGTATGCGAATGTGCCATGTGATCTTTTGCTTGTTGTGGGTTGAATACTCGCAGTCTGTGCATTTGTACAGACGCTTGCCTCCATGTGAACGGAGGTGCTGCTCCAACACCAGCTGATGTCGACAAGCAAACTGACAAGTGCTGCACTTGAGAGGCTTGTCCTCTGAAGATCCCTCCTCATGCTCATTCAGAAGGTGTTGCGCTAATAGTTGCCTTGTTTTGGTAGCAAAGGTGCATAGCTGACACTGATGTGCCAGGTGGATTCTCTGATGAATCTCAAGGCTTTCCTTTGTCTCAAAAGCCTCCTGGCAGGTGGTGCACTTTACTTGAGGGTGCTTGCTTTCTTGGTGTGTCTTCAGCGTGACCTCGCTGCTACATGTGTAGTCACACTGCTTACATGAGAAACAGACCTGGAGCTGGTGTACACGTTTACAGTGGTTTCTTAGTGCAACTTCTGAACTAAACTGAGCATCACAATGAGTGCAAGCATGGTGTAACTCCCCTGTGTGGCATCTCAGATTGTGCCGTCTCACGTCATCGAGCGTGTAGCCACTGAAGTCACAGAGAGAGCAGAAGTGTGCAGGCTGTTTGTCATGGATGCGCATCTTGTGCTGACGCAATTTAGTCCCAGACCCAAAGGTCTTGTCGCACATATCGCAGCTGTGACGCCCGATTCCTGTGTGAAGAGACTCATGCTCTTCCAAGCGATAGCGCCTTGTGGTGCTGAAAGGACAATATTGACAACGATGAGGTCGTGCACCTTTGTGTTTGAGCGCAACATGTTGTACCATGCATCGTTCTTGTTTACAGGTGAAAGTACAGTCCTGGCAATGTAAACGTTTAGGTTTAGCAACTGCAAACGTTTTTTTGTTATGGACACACAGGATGTGACGGCTCAAAGACATTTTAGATTTGGCCACGAATGAACACATGGTGCACTGGACTTCATCTGGTTTCAAGCAGCCGCTCTTTTCATGACTGTCTAAAGCCCTTTTCTGATTGCATTTAAATGTACATGTTGGACAAGAGAAGGTTTGATGTTTCTGAGAAACCCTCCCAGTTTTATCATCGTACTCTTCCACCAAGTCCTGCTTTTCTTTGACCGACCCGTCAACTTCTGAAATGATCTGATTCTCTCTTTTCCTTTTTTTTCTACAGACTGAAAGGTGCCGTTCAACTGTTGCCACCTTGACTGATGAAAAATTGCACAGCTTGCATTTGAATTTCCCATCTTTTTTAGTATAAAGGGACTCCTGCTGTGGAAGATTTGTTTGTTTGTTACTGGAAAAAAATAGCTTCTTTGTGAGTTTAACTTTCATAAGCTTTTTTGTCAAGATTTCGCTTTGCTGGTGTCCTGATTCACTGGATGTAAAATCAACATGAACAAAGGCTTCACAGTTTGTTAAATGAGATGTGCATTTTTCCTCTTCTTGTGGATGACATTCTTGAACATTTGAATCCGTGGAAATCCTTTTTTGTTTAGATAGAAGCTCTGTCTGATTGGAATTCGTTCCCTCATCCAGGAGTTTGGATCCTTCCTGTCCTACAGTAGAGTTGTCGTCAGTAGCCAAACATGTATTTGAAGTGCCTACAAATGTCCTTGTTTTTCGCAGAAGTGCTGGGCACTTCTTTGCAAGGTGGCCATCAAGCCCTCGCCTCTGTTTGAACTGTGAACCACAGGCCTGGCACTTGTGTCCCTTTATCCTACCATGGCACAAAGCCTGGCAGTGGTACTTCAAAGCACTCTCCTTACTTGTTACATAAGAGCACTTGTCGCAGCAATAAACATCTTTAGTTGGCACCACGAGCATCTGCACCCGTCCCTCCAAAACCATGGCTTCTGCTTGGTCTTTGTCATGCTTCTTCATAGCTTTCAGACGGATCTCAGATTCCAACGGTTGCTTTCGTTCAGATGGAGAACTGATTGTTCCACCATCATTCTTCACCTCAGGTGTTTGAGTCTGACTCTCCCCAGGTTCAACTGGTTGACTTGTATTATTCAGAGGCTCATAGGTGTCATCCAAGTCACTTTGTTCACGTTCAGCATCTGCCATAGCTACATCATCTTCCTCAGACGAAGTTGTAGAACAGTCTGCCTTCTCTTGTGATAAGTCAGAGCCATTACAATTTAAATCGGGTGAGCTTGGCGTTTGATTTGCACAACTTTTGTCCTTATTTTGCATAGAGGGGGTCTGATAGTCAGTGGTTGATAATGTCGTTAAAACAAGAGTACAGCACTCCTCAGGACTGTCCACAGATGGGAGATTCTCTGACATACCTTCATTAACAACCTCTTGAGAGACAACATCAAAAACACCCACAGAATCCACCGTTTGTGAGCCAGTGACAGATCCTGTGTGATCTGCTGAGCCAGTAAGATCGTGGTGTTCTCTTTGAGATGGTGGAGGTCCTTCAGAAGTGGATTGCTCGGACTGATCATGAGCTGTTGAGGGCTTTTTGTAAAAATCCTGCAAGATCTCAATTGAGTTCCTCTCCTTCTCCAATGCAGCATAGTTCTCTAGCCATGCTTTGTCCCCGGGTACGTACCCATGAGCTTTCCTCTTGTGCAGGAAGAGGCTGATGCTACTGAAAGAGGAGTAGAAGCAGAGGGCACACCGAAACTCTTTCAGCTTGGTGTGTTTGCAGTTCTCGTGGTTTTGCAGGGCTTGTCTGTAGTAGGTAATGTATGTGCAGTATTTGCACTTATAGACAGATGGCGGTTTCTCCTCTCCAGAATGTTTTGCCAACATGTGATTGCGAAGCTCATATTTGCGCTTGCAGGCATAAGCACAGATCTCACACATGAGTGATTTGGCCTGATGTCGTAATTTGTGGCTATTTAGCTGGTCCATACGGTGACAGCGATAGGGGCACTGATCACACTGATACCTAGAGGAGGAGACAGGAAGTTTAGTCATGATAACAATTGTGTATATAGAATTCTGCATTGCCTTCCCCTCATCATATACAGAGCACAGAGATAGCTTCTGCACAATCAATCTTTCTTTCAATCCAAATGATTGCAATGACAAATGGACATAACTACTTAGATATCAAACAATTAAGAGTAGATTAGTGGCACTGACCCTGGAGTGACTTAAGGAAGAGCCAAAGGTGCTGCAAGATTTGGTAATTTCCATTTTCTTTACTGCTAATTTTGGAAACACTTCATATGACTTCCATGCCTATAATGCATTGTAAACATACACCAATCAGCCATAACCTTCTGACTGAAGTTTATGTGTGGCAAGTGGAATTATGTGAGCGACTTTGACAAGGGCCAAAATGTGATGGCTATATGACTTGGTCAGAGCATCTCCAAAACTGCAGCTCTTGTGGGGTATGCAGTGGTCAGTACCTATCAAAAGTGGTCCAAGGAACGAAAACTGGGGGAACCGGCGACAGGGTCATGGGCGGTCTAGGCTCATGGATGCGCATGGGGAGCAAAGGCTGGCCAGTGTGGTCCGATCCAACAGAAGAGCTTCTGTAGCTCAAATTGCTGGTAAAGTTAATTTGGGTTCTAATAGAAAGGTGTCAGAACACACAGAGCATCGCAGTTTGTTGCATATGGGGACCATCCGGTCAGGGTGCTCATGCTGTCAAAATCTTATGGCTGATCGGTGTAATTATAATAATGCATTATAATCTGCTTATAGCAGCGTATAATTGTTGTTATATGCACTCATAAACATTCATAACAATAATCATAACACATTATAAATAAATTTATAATGACTAATAAGGTTAAGCCTGCCCTGCGATTGACTGGCGACCAGTCCAGGGTGTTTCCTGCCTCTCGCCCAATGTTAGCTGGGATAGGCTCCAGCCCCCCCCTGCGACCCTTCGGGATAAGCAGTATGGATAATGAAT
>JAVQJF010055219.1:0-13792 GCA_036023855.1 Gadopsis marmoratus | reverse complement strand
CACACCCACGCCCCAACAACCACCCCCCACCCCCCCCGGGGCCGGGGCCGCCCGGCACACCCTAACTGCAAAAAGAGGGTACAGGTGAACGGGTAAAAAAAAAAAAAGTGGGATACTCTTCGTCTTCACCCGTTCATGACCATCCTGACCAGTTCTGAAAAACAGAGGAGATGGAGACAAATGTGAGACTCATGGTCGAGATCTTAGCAGAGACCCACTCCAACTACAGCATGTGTAGCTCTAAGGGCCCCTCCCCATCCAACTTTGGAGAGCCTGGGTGGGACATGCTGCATTTGGAGGCAGATCCCCCAATATTCTGCTCTCTCAGAGGAAAGAAGGGTTTAAAGAGGGTATTGAGAGAAAGGATGAGGTAATCATCTCTATCTCCTATTCAGACAAAGCAGTTGGCCATGTCTATGATCCAAGAAGAGCTGGTTAGAGAAGCCATCCTTGCTGTATGCCTGCCTCTAGTTGAGAAGCAGAGAAAATGGGAGAAGATCAAGGGAACTACGGTCCAGTCAGAGAGTCAGCTACAAATTCAGCTTCCGTCAGTACAGAGGAGAACAATCAGCACAAGAGCAACTCATTGCAATTCTCTGGTTAGTAGGAAAAAGGGACTGGTCCACTCTCCCAAAGCTGGTGGCTATACTCGAATGTAAACATGTCTACAATGTAATGAACTAACCTAACCGTCTGTTTGATCCGCCTGTGAAAAGAGCAGCACCTCTAACCTCAAAGGAAAAAGCCTTTTTTTTTTTTAATAGCATCCATGCAAGTGAGATTAGAAGAGCTGCCTTGTGATCTCCACACCCATCAGCTCAAATAACTAGACAGTGGCCACCAGGTTTTCCCTGAATGAGACCAGTCACTTCCCTGTGTGTCCACCATATCCCCTTATAAACTGAGGGGAGTCGCAGACACATGCAGAGGGGCATGCTGCAGCCAGGGGCCAAGACAGAGGGCTGCAGGAGAGAGACAGAACAGCAGGAGGCTACGCATGGGTCAAAGCCTCAGGACTAAAGATGAGAGGGACCACCAGGCTTTCCTGCAGGCACCTACGGGTCAATTCTACTTTGCACCAGCACATTGTTCCTGTTTGCCAATATGGAGGAGCGCAACTACAGCCGATTAGTGTTAGGATGGCCTAATGGGAGTGGATTATTTAACGACTAAAATGTAGGAAAACCTGGAGGTGCCATCTCACGGCATACCAAATGCCCGTACCGGCCCTCAGCCTGACATGATGTGGCGGACAAATGCTGTGGAGGAAGAACAGTTAACACACTGTCAGATGTTGACATTTACACACGGCCTCTGAGGAAAGTGTAAAGAACACATAACAGATAGTAGAAAGTGACATTAAAAGAGACCCGGCTCATCACAAGACTAAATCAAGCGCTGTCAATTAGTTGTTAAAACAGGTGCTTGATGATCGTCTTTAGATAACTAGGATTTACAGAAAGATGAACATCTGCAACACTTACAGTTCTCATGGCAATTACACAATATTTCACATGTCAACACAGCACACATACATAGAGGTTTCATTATCCCATTGTCAAAACTGGGTATGATGATTACACTGAACAGTTTGCAGGTTTATGACGCTGTCACACACCATCAGTCTAATTACGGCAAGTATCCCATTTTGTTCTTGTTTATTTCTTTTGCTCTCACCTTCATAATTGATGCAGCCATTCGCATCTTCGTGTCCTGCCAAGAGCGTCTCAACTTCCTCCTCTGACATTTTCTCTCCTGAAAATGGAACATAAAAAAACCCATTTATTCATATGACAAGCATGACATTACCATGGGATTTTGTTTTTGCTTTGTTTTAAAATGGGATGCCAAAGGATTTCACACTTACTGAATACTAAAAACAGGTTTGTCACCAAATAAATTTACAAACATGCAATTAATCTACTTATGATGCACTGTACTAAGTAAGCATTTTGGGGATTACAGAATTTAGCTGGAAGTGAAGAAATATAAATAGCGTGTATAAAGGAAATCAACCCAAATAGTCTTTGCATCCAGATATCTATACAAGGGTGATAAAAACATAACTTGCCTAACGTGGTGAGCACGTGACGAAGCTCTGCTCCCATTACTGTGCCGTTGCCCTCCTTGTCAAAGACACGCAGTCCCTCCACAAAATCCTCCATGGAGCCCTGATCTTTATTCTTAGCGATGGCCTGGAACATTGGCAGGAACTGCTCAAAGTCTAGCATCTTGGTGTTCATCTCTGCAAAAAGACAAGAGAAACTGAATAACAGGCATGTTTCTGAGCAACACACAGTACAACATTGAAAATAAGAGATCATGACTATGAGAGAAAGGTTTTTTTCCCAGCACAGTGGCAATCTAATTATATATGCACAAGACATAACTCCCAGTAAGTTTCATTTTCTCCTCTCACCCTCAGCCTTGGGATTGCCCAGGACCTTGAGCACCTCAGCATTGACAGGGTTCTGTCCCAGGGCCCGCATGACATCCCCACACTGGCTGAAGCTGATTTTCCCATCTCCTGTCCTGTCGAACAGCAGGAATGCCTCCTTAAACTCTGCAGGATACACACACACACACGTGATGAATTAGAGTAGAGATACGAATTGTTGCAGAAAAGAAGAGATGGGCAGGAGTGGAGATAGGAAGTGAACTACAAATAGATTTTTTTTTTTTTTTAAACACTAAACAGAAAAGCCAGACAGATTGAATAAAATGAGAACAAGCAGATGGGAGAAAGCACATGACAAGACTATGACAAGTGATTAAGATTATAAATTATCTGGTTTTCTGCTGCTACGCCTAAATTTAAAGTGAACATGTACTGGGCACACAGCACCACACTGTATATATAGTAGTATGTGTAGGTTTCAAATACCACCGTAGGCATGATAACTATCCAGAATATCGAGGATAGTAAATGTATTGATAAACTGTACACCACAACGGGCAAACGTAAACTCATGTTGCACTGACAATATATGTATATATGCAATTGCAATTTCCAGTTGCATGATAGAATGTGGCACAACCACTAAAAACAGCTTGCTCACTGTACTCTGCTGGTTGACATTGCAAACACCCCTCTAGCTTCCTCAATTCAGCAAATGATGTATATTTGTGTTAGTCATCTGGTAGGTCTATGACTCTCACTACACATCAGCAAAAACAAGGTGAAACAACATCACCAATGCAATACTGCACTCTCCGCCATCTTTGCCGTAGTTTGAACATGCAAATACTTAAGGAATAAGTTTCCAATGATATCAAATATATCTGAATTACAGGGAAGTGTGTTAACATATAGTAGTAAATAAAGTGCAATAGCTTATGATGTGGATATATTATATAAGACTTTTTGTTTTCATAAAACTCTGAAGGATCAAAATAAGGAAACTCATCACTAGGCCTCAACTGTTTAAAGAGATTTATTATCTTGAAGTAAGTAAGACATGGCAAAGACCGTCCTAAATGCTGTACATCTAAACAGAAGTAATCTATTTCCTAAAGATCATCAACAGATAAAAGCTTCAAATGGTCCTCTGAGTACTTCCCTAAAGTGATCAAAAACACGAGTTTATTAGTGAACACTCGTGTTTTAACTTCTTAGATTACATTAAGGGGATGTATATCTGACACATGTTTTAAATACTCTGAAGGTTGACTTTAACCGTAACACTTATTGTGTGACCAATGGTCAACCCCCCCCCCCCCAAATAATTGATATAAAATGTTGAAAACATGCAAATCTTAATTGAAAATCCCTAATCAACATGTTTCACTTGATTGTCAGGAGGCTTTAAACCACAAAATACCCCAGACTGTGCATAACTGAAGACATTCAGTATAACACCTGCAAAAATATCAAACAAACCAAACGTTATACTGTTCTGTAACCTGATTGTAAGTCGTGTTGCCATCTCTAATAACTTGTCATCTGACACTAATTTTATGGTTGCAAACAAAAGATTAATGTGTCAGTAGTTCACACCGTTTGTGTTATTAGTTTTACCAAATTAAGCAAGAATCAAGCTGGCAGAATGGTTTTGCAGATGGCTAGGAACATTTTCTTTCCAAAGCTTTATACTGTCACCCCTACTGACTGCCAACTCCCCTTTGAAATCAATACTTCACAGTACTGTTGAAAAGTCAATAAGGCTGTGAGCTACCTGAGCCTCCTACAGCATTCACACTACATGTATCGAGTGTTTTTGTTGTTGGTTAAGCGAAATTACCAGGCGTTATCAACTGTCAGAAATGATGCAATCTTATTGATTAAAACGCTTGACCTAACAATAGGCATTCTAGTTAGGCTTAACAGCCAATTAAAAAGCTTGACTAAGATGGAGCAATCAGGGAGACATGAAGTTTATGGAGGATTACACAATAAGCGGGCTGCAGTCTGTTGCTAATGTTATGGGACAGGCTATTCTCCAAAAAAGCTCAGGCAATGTTGTGGAGTTTTTCCTGTTCTGAGGAATGTGTCTCTTCCCTTCTGGCTTGTGAGCACTTTTCCCAACACCATATTTGGTATTAGAGGAGTGGAGGAAAGTGGGAGGAGAGTGAGAATAGCTATAGCCTATTATGTCAACGGTGATTAAACAAACCAGCCCTAGGACAAAAACCATCCACCACTGTATCCAGCACCAAAAAAGGGCAGACGCGTGGAGATGAGCTGCTTGGACGATAACAGGCAAAGTTTATGGCAAACTGACAGGTATGGCTTCAGTCTAACAGAACAAGACTTATGAGAACGGATATGAACTTTGGCTATGTTTGGTTTTAGAAGCACTGCTAATGCATGACTGACCACGTACAAAAACACTGCAACAAAGCTGGTAAGTATTATAACGTTGAATGTAAAATATGGCCGATTTTGACGTACCAAACAACAGTGCAAAGCGACTCTCATTCACATTTAAAAACAGATTTGGTTTATCCAAAACCCAACATGCAGATCACACCCTAAAACACTCCGAGATAGCCATCAGTTTATTGAGCTAAGGCGGCCCCCTTTCACTGACTTACCATGAATTTGATCCAGGTTAAATTCAATCTGGAAAGGACAAGCAGTTGCAAGTGGAAAGTGGTGAAACAGTACGGAAATAAAGCAGGAAAAGCCTAGCCTAGAACCGCGACTACTATGAGAGGCGGGCAAAGAGCAGGGTGATGATAGTGGAGATACAGGGCAAAGTATCATCTGAACCAAGCAAGAATGACATCATGCAAAAGAAGCGGGATCTGGAAAATAGCACAACACAAAACTCACCAAGGATTTGATCTTCCGAGAAGTCAGACTGTTCAAAGAGAAATTGCACTACATGAAAATGGTTCCTTCTGCAGCGCAAAGCTAGCTTGGGTTAACTTCAAAACGCTTTTGAACATATTTTTCAGTTAGTTAGATTCACTCAAACCAGATAGTCCCTGACTATAGCACATTCCGCAGTGATTGGTGTACTCGCAGGCATTTTGGTGGCATTACCTTCGTGTCATTGTCAACTTTCTCTACCGTGCAGGCTAACTTTAGCTTCTCAAAAGTTGCACTTCCGCTAGCGACCAGCGAGACAATTCAGACATTCAAAGCCAACTTAACATCTTTGCAAAACCTAAACAACATCCTTGAAACAAGAAGCTGGCTGATTACTCGATAACGAGGATAATGCTGGTTAAGTCGAGTGGAACAACAACAAAACAAAACATAAAACCCACCATGGCTGTGTTAGCTGAGGTGTGTCCGTGGCTTCGGCAAACCAAAGAATGTGTGACGGCTAACAGAGAAGCGCAGGGTGAGACAGCTCGAGCAGCCCTGCGTCATGACGTCATGACGTCATAGCAGCAGGGTAGGCCGAACAGCCACACTCCATATATGGGAATGTAGCTCGAGGTATGGTTTGGGATTTACACTAGACGAATTATATGCCCTTAATCTATTCATGATTCAAATAGCATTATTATTTGATATCACAACTCGTATGAATGGAAAATATGATGCATGCACCTAGGCTACAGAACTGATTAGAGAATGGACTCACTGAAGTATGAGGCATCTTGTGTCAAGTAGTTACACTTTGGAAATGACAATATTTGCATATTTATTGTTTCTGGATTCTGAACTTTTAGCGAGGTAATTTAACTTTTTTTTTGTTGCAAAACCACATCAGCCACAAATTATTATTCCAAGCACTGCATTTTATGTCTCCTAAATGTTCGGAGGGGATCTTTAATATAAATTACATTTAAGCAGCCTGTCCTTAATCTTACAAAGTAATGAGTCAGTGTGCCCTATGTGTGTGTTCTGATTAAGACTTGATTTTCAAGATGTTTGTCCCTTTGTGGTGTGTGTTTGACTTTGGTGATGTCGACCCCATTTTGGTAAATGAATGCATGATTGCAGTGGGTGACTGTGCTAGGCTTTACATTAAGGATGCGAGTGTCTGGCCGTGCAGGAATGATGGATTACTTTAGGTCTGTGAGATCATGGACTGATACCATCTCTTAACAGCCTGACTAAAGTGCTGTCTGTGCCCAGCAGGAGCTCTGGCCTCCCGTCATGTCTGTGGTCCCACTGTGTGCAGAAGTGGGTGTCTTAACATGACCCACATATTCTCACAGGCTAAATGGGACAGTTTCACTCCATAAAGTCATGCAGTGTTACACTTAAAGCACATGAGGATGGCAGCAAAGCTAAAGCGCATTAGTACAAAGTCTAATGTGGGCATCAGAATAGTTTGAGTTCTTCAAAACATCTTCACATTAAATTGTTTTGTCTGATTGACCTATGCCTGCCTTTGACCTGAGAACACTGTAATGGTTTGAACTTATGTAATGTTAACATGTTCCCACTGGTCAATGTACCTACTCAGTTCACTAAAATCCTTGATTTACTGATATTTTATATTTACTAATTCAATATATTAATTAATTTATATTTCCTGTCATTCAGAGGGTTGAAGAAATGAGACTCAGCATTTAGATGATCAAAATAATTTATACAAAAAATCCAATGGCATTTTTGCTTCTTTTTAACATATACATATGAAGAAATTATCTATTATGTAAGCATTGTGGCAAATATATTGGAGGCAGGGTATTTTACAGATAAATAATTAAAGCATAATTCTGAACAGACTCTGCACCACAATCTACTCAGCTGTGATATGCTACTCTCTAAAAATAGTTGATGCAGAGTATTGTTAATGATGCAGTGCAGAAGTTGCTGCTGGACAAACTATTAAATAATGACATAATTTCTAAATAACCTCATGCTCTTTGCTCAATGCATTATTGCCTTACATGTTGTATTTTTCCAAGGTAAGCAGCCAGCATTTGCCACTACTAAGATCTAGGCTACTGTACTACATCTGTGATATGTCAGTGGTGAGGAATAAACCAAAAGCCGAAAAAGCTCAGGTTGGTCAGCTTCTGTCTGTGACTCACACACTGCTATCTAAGTCACAGGAGAGACGTATGGGGAGGTCTAGCCTCTTTGCAGCCAGTCAAAAAAATAGGTCAAGTAAAACCTCTCTAAATTTTTAATCTTGTGAAAAATATAAATGTCCTCACTTTCAGTTTCGAATAAGAGTTTTAGTTTTGTTATTTTGCTCTTTGTAATAATCACAGGTGTGTAGGTCTCACTGAGGAGGGTATTCTTTTTTTGGACCTTCAGGATGAAATAAATCGCACACACTGTGGCAGGAAACAACCACTTTCTCCCTAAGGAGGCCACTGACTCACTGACAGCTTCACTTTCAGTGCCCCATTTCTTTGCTTAGCTTAATTCTGTCTCACTCGAGATCGATCTTGAGAGTTTAGTGTCAGAATCATGGAACGCTACTTGTTTTTGCATAACTGACATCTGACAACAAGTTATGATTGTGTATTTCTGTGATTTACTATCATGGCTAAGACCACTACATGCGAAATTAGATTCAATAGGATGTGAGATTTCTAAATATAGTTATTATTACCTAATTAATAAATGCCCCACATTAACTTTGTCATAAAAAGTATACTATAGCTGTTCCACTCACCTCCAAAGTACTGGGGTCAAATGGTGAATCAGAGGGACGCAGCATTCTAGGTTTCTGCTCTGGAACCAGTTTCGGAGCTGCAGGAGTCGCAGGGATGCAGGGGTACGGAGGACCCAGTCTGGGTTGGGCCACTGGTGAAGGAGACTTTTTAATGGAGGGTTCTCTTTTAGGAGCCATTGCTAATGTCCTGGACAATACTTAGTGTCAGGTCTCTGCGCCAGCTGCCGCTATGGCTGCAGAGAGGAGATATCAAGCTATGAAATAAAGTGTGTCAGTTGTACGTATCCTGTGGAGGGGTCGGGGTGGGAGGAGGAGCAGGTTGATGATGCTGATGATGTTCAGGGACTGGTAGGTGGATGTACGGAGCAGCATGTGAGTGAATGCGTGAAGCAAAGCGTAGGTGGAGTAGAAATGAAAGCTTGAGTATAGAATAAAGATGGGGATAAATATAGAAAGAACCAGGCTATGTGACTCTGTGACTCCAAGCACATGCTTTTATTTGGGTCAGAGATGTGTGAAGGGTTTCTGTGTCGAGCCCAATGCACAGACTTTAGCCTAACTGACATCAGACTCTTATGTTTGTGAAGGGGTGTTATAAGGGCTGTCATACATACTCTGTTTCATTAAAAATCCATCATGCAGCTAATAATAGGTTGTTCTAAAATAAATAAATGTTTTGCGCTCTCAGATGCTCTCTTTCCCCTTTTTCCTGCAGAGTTGCTGACACTGATGCTCAGAAACAGAGGAATAGGATACTAGGTGTGAAACGGTTCACCACGATTTGAGCCAAATTTAGACTCTAGACTCTAGAATATACTTTTAGTTAAGTAAACTGTTGGAAGTATTTGTTTTTATTTCTTGTACTAAGCATTGTTATATTCAAGTACTTCAAAACAGTGCCACTAGATGTCACTATTACACAACAGGAGGACAAGGAATCCGGCTTCAACTCGCTTTAACTCAATAAAAAATGTCTGTTGATTGAATGTAGGACTACACACAGAGACCCTGTGACTAAAAGCCCCCAGATATTTGTATTATTAATAATACTGATAGTAATAATAAAGATTATCTATCTATCTATCTATCTATCTATCTATCTATCTATCTATCATTTAAAAATGGCGCACTATTTCGATGTTAAATGATTGAATTTAACTGTGCAGATCGGAGAACAGATTTATAACGTCAGGCGTGACTCTATCCGCTCGTCCAATAATCAATGCTCTCCACTCGTCAGTGGATTTTGAGCACAATCCATCGCGCGCTCAATGGGCCTTGAAATCACCGTTTATGTGGCTCGAGCGTCAAAACAATAGCAACATAAGACCCTTGCTGCGAGACCAACGGCACTTCTGGCGCTTCAATAGCGGATCGAACATGCACAATGAGGAAACCTCCTAACACAGTCATCCCGACTAAACCCATTATACAAAAAACAAGAAATAAAATCAATTATCACAATAAAGTAGTCTTTTATTATTTCATTTTGATATGTTAATAGCCAGCCTGCAGCCGTTTCACTTGCCAGCAGATTGCTGCTGAGTCTGCCGAGCAGACAGCTCAGTGGCAGTTTAAGAAGATTAGCAGTGCCTCACGTTTGCCTCATCATCTGCAACAATAATCCACCACAAGAGGCTAATAATAACAACAGGAATATCCTCATGTCTGCTTTTAAATAGATGACCTACAATATATGTCGTAATTAGGAAATTTAAATATTATCCTATTATGATATCCAGGTGTCTGCATCGTTCATAACATGTCTGAAATTAATTTTCTAAATTATTAGACACTTAATTGGAAAAATTACCATCATCATTTTCCCTTTCTTTCATCTGGCGTGCAGTGTTGTGAAAGCAAATTAAATTACTCCAACTTAAAGGAAACGTTTCAACAGATCCTCTGAGGTGCCCCAACTGACTAATGAAATTATAGCAGTTCTCCCACCTAATGTCATTCAAAGTCCCCCCTGCTACAGCAAATCTCCAAACCACCTGATTTATTTTTAATGATATTACACCCCTCAGTCGGCTGTGTCATGGTAATAATCGGGGCTGCTCCAGCTGCCTCTAGATCACATTAGCCAGGCTTAATATTGACAGTGCCGGGCCCACTAAACAATGAGGCGATTGGGATAGGGAGCTTAGAGGCTGCCTAGCCAATGGGCATACTGCAGGAGGTAGAGGAGATGCAGGCCAGGATGCTCCAGTTCCCTATGCCCTGGAGGACTGGCACCATCATTAGGCAGCTTCTTCTATGGTCCTGTGGAGCTTTAAACCCACCACTACCATATCCAGACCCCACCCAGGTCCCAGACATCAAAACCATACTGACAATGGGCCATGAAACTAGTGGCAACTTGATTCCCTGCTATTCTGTCACTGGATGGAGAGACCTGGCAGGACAACAGCTCAGCAGCTGCACCTTGTGTAGGTTCCTGCTGTGACAAAGTCTTTGGGAGTCTCAGGGAAAACCCCTCTGCTCACCTTGTGGCAGCATGGAATCAGCTGCTGGAAGTTCATCTTCAAGACTAAAGACAAATGAGAGCAATTTCTGATTCCAAATGAAAAAGATTAAATGAAGCGTGACCAAAGACATTGACCAATATTTTGTTATCTTGGGTCATATACGCCAAAATGCAAGAAAAACCTTCTGCAACCTGATTTGATTAGAGAAGTGCTTTTATCCTTCAGACTCATTTATGTTTCAGGCTTGTCTGGTTGCTGTATTTGCATAATGGTCACACTGGGAATCAGACTAGGCCACTTGTGGGACAGTTGCACCTGATCACAGAGACACCATGGCTCTTTGCCAATCACACCTCCACAGTTGATTCTCCCAATTAAAAATCACCTGGATTTGTCCTTGGATTTGTCAGGTTGTTCAACATCAGTTAGATGTCCGTACACTGAAATTTTAACTTCTGTCCCAAATTATTGTTTGGATCGAAGGGGATTTTGTACGGGGGCCCAACGATTACCGTCATTGATTAGTGGTTGGGTGTAATCCTTTCAGCCCCTCTCTCTCCAAAACACCCCTGGGATGTGCCCATCTCCCTGAGGACCGGCAGCATGGCAGATGGATCCTCCTCCCCCTCTTCTGCCCCCTCTAACAGCACACCCAAAAACACTGTTGATGTCCTGGGACGGAGGTTGTAAAGTATCCTGAATATGAAACCACAGGCACCTTTGTTTAATGGCTCTCTCCCCACTTAGTGAGAATTGCCCTCAGGCCTGATTCCCATTCTGTAGCTAAATTTCTGCCCGATTGGAATGTCTTCCAAATCCATTAGCCTAAAGGAAGAGGAATAAGCTGCAAACAATCTGCTCACATTGCCTGGATGAAATGCTACTAGATCTTATCAAAACTCACATTGTGAACCAGAAGACTCTAAGTTGTTGACATCATAGATTTATGGATATGGAAAACCATTTGCCAACAAATGTATATGCTGCTGTGAAGTCAAACATGGGATTATGTTCCCACACAGTGAGACAAAGATAATTCTTGTCCACTTGTCTGTGGGGCCTGTGTGCCTTTTTTTCGGTCTTCAGCTATCCTGTGTCTTGTGTGCTCATGTGGAAAGATATCGTGTGCATTGGCTGCAGGTGGCACAGAGAAAACTTGCAATTAAAGTAAAATAAACTTCCATTAATGCAGTAATCTCC
Source organism: Gadopsis marmoratus (assembly GCA_036023855.1). Classification (NCBI taxonomy): domain Eukaryota; kingdom Metazoa; phylum Chordata; class Actinopteri; order Centrarchiformes; family Percichthyidae; genus Gadopsis; species Gadopsis marmoratus. The sequence continues at coordinate 2,085 of JAVQJF010055219.1, read as the reverse complement.
ATGATTATTAAAGTTTGATTTACGCAGAGGAAAATCAATTTGGCATGAGGTTCAACTTTGAAAGGGTTGAACATTTAGTCTTATCCAGTGTAGTCGCTGAAAAATATAACCAATGGTGGAAGAATCAGCTATCATCAAGAGAGGTTAGTCCACGATTCACAACTGTGTGTGTGTGTGTGTGTATGTGTGTGTGTTAGACCACTGATGTTCCCCTGTGTGCAGCAGAGTCAGTAGGCCTGTCAGTCTCTCCCTCAGGAAAGTCTGCTATAAGTCAGCCTCAGTGAGCAGCAAATGGAAAGAACTGAGCCCTGGGACTGCTTAACACACACACACACACACACACACACACATATGCACGCACACACACATGCACAGTAAAGCATAGCAATAAAATGGAAGTCACTTAATAGCAGTCAGATAAAGTGCACATGCACAGCTTGGACTCGCTCAAGAAGCTTTTTTGAACTCTCAAAAGTGCTACAGGTAATTTTGAGATGTGTACAAATAAACACAAATGGATGACATTACCAAACTTTTAATTTTAGTTTGACAATAATACAATTTCATCTCTCTAGTCTGACCACATTACCCCCACCCCTCACCACGCCAACCCCTCTCGCAAATCCACGCTCCCTCCATCTTTTATGATCACTACAAGGGGCTCAGCTTTCAGGAGCAGACCAGGGAGCATGTGTGTAGAGCTTTAATTCCTATTGTATTCGTGCAGTCTTGGTGTGTGTGAGTGTGTCTGCGTTTTAGGGGAAGAGGGAGAGGGAGATAGAGATGAAGAAAAAGACAGGAACAAGGACCCATCTGTCAGCACAGTGCACGAATCCCTCCCATTCCCCTCTGAGTCCCAGGGGACAAGAGCAAGAGACAACTCACTTGTGGCAGTGTTTTCTGTAAGGAAGGGGGTTACCCCCATTAATAACAACAACAGCACTTAAATAGCTAATGTAAGACTGATACTCTTTTGGTCAAATCCTTCAACAAAAACTTCCCTAAAGTGAACATGCATCTTAATCAGTCATAGCTGCAAAACCTAAAAACAAAACACCTGCAAAGTTTTCTCCTAAATCTTTATATACTACTGCTCTACCTTAGGGTCCTGTTATTTCAGAAATGAACTGCACAACTTTGTTAAAAAGTCCATTTGTTTCATAAATATTTTGGAGTACCCCAGTTATAATCATGCAAACTCATCAAAAGTTAGTTCCGATCAGATGTGTCCACCACAACCTCTTCCAGAAGGCTTACTGCTAAAATGGGAGCAGGACACAATTCCCTCTCCGTTAGTCAGTCATTTGGGAAGCCAATGGGGATTGTGGGAGACTGCCAGGCTCCAATTCCCCATACAGGCTGCAGGTGTGGTGGAGGCCATGCTCACACTCATGGGACAGGGGGGTTGGAGTGCATGTACCTGGGGAGCTTTGGGCACGTCACATTAGCCCAGAGTTGTTGCTGTACACATGCTATGTCTGGTCCAACACACACACACACACACAAAGGACACGGCTCCTCCTTCTCTCTGTCCACATGCCTTTATGGCCAGTGCGCTGACCAGGAGTCATTAGCGCCGTTAGCGAGCTGGAGAAACGCTGTTTCAGCACGAGACCTCCTCTTGGACAAGCGGTGACGCGTGAGCATCCGAGCAACAGATGCCCCCCCACCCCACCCCCAGCGCTTCCTACATCCAGCCATCTGTTAGGGCCTGTTCAATAAATCGTTGGACAAGTGCCTGGTTTTTGCGCGGCGCTGCCGATACGCCATGTGACCGCATCTTATTTCCAAGTCACGGAAACACGTCGCACACGCACGAACACGGAGAGCCCACAGTGCAGTTGGCAAAGTTCAGTCTCTCTCAGACTCGAGCACAGCTGTGCGCAGCCGCGCGCACAATGGGATCAATGCGGGGGCACGTGCGACTCGCGAGACCCCGTCTGTCAGTGGCGAGTGACAACAACAGGCCCCCGCTGCGCTGCGGCTCGCCACGCACGCGGACTCGCGGGCGTTTCGTATGCCGTCGCCGTTGTAGCCAAAACCGGGGGGGGGGGGGGGGGGGGGTGGGTGTGTGGTGGCGAGGGG
>JAVQJF010055211.1:0-59265 GCA_036023855.1 Gadopsis marmoratus | reverse complement strand
CGGTACGACAGATGACCAGAAGTTGTGAGGACTGTTTTAGTCACAGGTTTTACTTTAGATCTCAAGATGCCACTTTATTAGGTAATGCAGACCAGCCCTGCAAGAAATCCTACAGCCATGATGGTTTTTAATGTGTTCATTTGCTCTTGAAATTGTTTGAAACAGCTGTGTCGATTCAGCCTGATGGGGAGGTTGTGAGTTGTTTAACTTTTGTGGCATTAGATTGCCTCATTGACAGAAGCAGGGTGGACAAAATATTAGAAACACTTCCAACACAAACTGCAGTCGTCACACAGATCATAAAGGCGAATCAACACCTCTCCGAATGGTTAAAAAGGACTGTTGTGTCGGTGTTAATACGTTTTAAAGCTGGGTGTACCTAATACAATGGCAGCTGCCTGTAACTTCTACAGGCTGCGGCTCTCACAAGACAGGCAACCGGTCGGTTAGCCTCATTGGATTCCACAGCAGGCAACATGATACTTCACGCTGGGCTTAAAAAGGAGACAAAGATCAATTATACGAGGAGCTGTGATCAGATCTTTCTCTGGCAGTCTGGAGATCAAAGTTAAAGAAGCCCACTGCGGAGCAGGTTCAGCAATGGACCTTCCCCCTGACGTAGCAACTGTATCAGCCTTAATTAAGTTGGCTAGCAGCTAGCTAGCTAGCTAACAGCAGCCAGTTAGTTATTTTTGAGGGGAGCCTGAAGCTCGCCAATTTGTACCCAGAGGGCCCATTGTAAATTAATTAGCCGCACGAAAGCCCGTCTGTTCTCGGCCACATTAAACCGGGGCCCACGCGGTAGTTAAATGTCCGTGTCGCCGCTTCGTTAGCCGCGAAGCTAACATCAGCTGGTGCGGACACATCATCAAGTCGCACCGGCCGCCACGCTCCAGGTGGCTTCGCGCTGGTACACAAATTCAACACAAATCCGCTGTACTCACCGGTATGCGCATATGAAACGGGTACTTTCCATATGCTGAAGTGAGCCGACACGGATGCAAAGTATTTTCCGAAGGCTAAAGGCAGGATGTACCACCGGTAGTACCTGCTCGGCAGTTCTGTTTTGGGGACTCCCCATGCCCGCAACAGCGGCGGGAGGAAGACGACGATGGAAATGATGTGAAACAGCGAGACTGTGACCGGGTACGGGAATCCATTGAGGATGATTTTGTTGACGATGTTGCCCCCCGAGCTAACCGTGTACCAGCACACACACAGCACAAATATCCGGATCCCTTCCCTGACCGGGGGCCGGTCCGCCGCAGCCATCTTCCAGCGCGGAGTGACGAGTCACCGGCGGAGTGTGTGTGCGTGTGCCGACAGGGCGGCGCTGCTCGATCGTCAGACAACAAACGACGAAGGAAACGCGCGGCTTCCGGTCACACTTTCCAAAATAAAATCCGTTCACGGACACGCGTTTGTAAAATGGAACTGAGAGCTGCATTTAAAATGGTAGATTTTACAATTTGAAGCTGAAACTCTAAAATCTACCATTTTAAATAGCAATCGAAATAAATAATTAAGAAAAACAGATACACTTAAAATCTTGGCATAAACCATGGCTCATCACTAAATTAAAATGCATTAAAATCTAAAAGACCTTATATGTTTCTCATACTTTGGGTAGGAAAACCCTTTAGAAAACCGCTGCAACCATAATTTTATTGTTAATTAAATGTGTGGTCTTTAAAATGTCAGAAAAATGTTTTAATAAAAGATCAGTGTTTTATCACATAAGATAAAGAAAGTCAGCTCATAATTGAGATCAGTCATTAAAATGGTTGTCAATTATTTTTTCTGTTGCCGCCAAAGAAGTTCAGAGCATCCTGGGAATTAATCAAAATGTATTTGAGAGTGATGCATGTAGAGCCAGCACACACATTCTGCACTGTGGGATTTCAGATCGATTAAGGAGACTAATTGCAAAGACACAGTAATAAACACTTGAAAATGAGACAATCACAATTCCTTCCATTTTTTTTTATTAACACATATCAACATGTCCACTTAAAGGACTAAGTAGCAAATATGTTCTCTTCTGCATTCAACTGAACACAAAAGGCTAATTTCTGTACATTCACTAAGGCTCTGTCTTTAGGGAAAACACAGGTTTCCATAAGGCAAACAATATCTAAAGGAATGATAAAGTACTTTATCCAGCATGTCAATTTATATTCTTCCTGACAGTACATGATGCAAGCTAGCGTAATGCAAGCATAATCTACTCTGCCATTTCCATTCATATTTTACAACCTAAATACACGGTAAAGGGAAAAGGCAAGTATTAAATAAAATAGTAATAATAATAGTTCACATTATCAAGATGCGTCATTGTGGAGCATTTTCCTATGTAAGGTAGGCTTGGTGTATCAGCAGGAAACGTTTGGTAAATCGCTGCTGGATCACTGAACTAATACTGAATAAAGAAATCTAACAAAATTTTCTTTTAGTGGAGTCTGAACACGTATACAAATCTCAAAATGAATATGTAAATGGGAATAAAAATCATACAAGACAGCCAACAATTCTTTATCAGTGTGTATTGTTAAAGCCCCAATACAAGCCTTTCTTCCTCTCACCTTAATCTGCAGTCACATCTGGCCGTTTCAGGTCACTTTAACAGCATTCGAACCTCGCAACACAAGAAACCTATTCAAATGTTTTGAAACTGATTTGCCAGTAATTTTTCCCCTAAAAATTGCAGCGTGATACAGTTGTGCAGTGGGGGAACAGCGGCTCTAAAAGGTTCAATGATAATTTTGATTGTTGAAGTTGTCAACAGTTGATTGTTAATACCAATGTTGGGCGATAGCTACATGAACATTCATTTCAGCTTCAAAAGCTTAACAGGCTTGTTCAAGACGCATGAGCAAATGCCATCACAGACCTCACTGGTAGATTTACCTGTTGGCTACAATTACGTAGCTTACTACTCTTTATTGAAAGGTGAGAAAGTCAATTGAATCAGATTTTTTTCCACATGAAATTGGACTAAATTTTAAATGGAAAAATAGGGCAGCGCAGACTACATGCGAGTGGATGCGGGGAATTCAGTTAAATCACGTTCCACGAGGCATGTGGAGAACACAGGACGAATAAAAAGTAGCTGTGCCGTTTAACGCGATGTCCTCTCCCATACAAAGAATGGCAGGTATTGGAAAATCAATCTGTACAGTTACTGAACAAACTACTAAATGGTCAGATAATGCATAGCCGCTTTCCTTCGTGCCGTCCTCACACAATGTTCAAAATCTCATACAAACGCTGACCACGCTCCCTGTACTCCACACACAGACACAAGCAGGCTCCATTGACTCCATTTGACTCAATTTTCAGCAACGGTGCAAAACAGCAGCTTACACCTAAATGAAGCACCTCCATACACGTAGAGTTGCTCCACTTACAACTTCCGATTTAGAAACTCGAGCTCAGTTTCAATCCAGACAGACGTACGGCAGTATGTTCAACCTGCTCTCATCTCCATGCGGATCTAAGGAGATGCACTCCGTCCAGTCATACCAAGTACCCTTTGTGTCATAGCAGCCGTTAACCCCGGACCAGTGTTGTGTATGTAATCTGTTCAGGTCTTCATTGATGACCTCTCTGCTAACCCCCGGTAAATCCCTGGCTGGCAGTTCTAGTGCCAACGCGTGTGTTTTCTTGGCATCTTTACTTTGGTGTTCCTCTTTTTTCAAGAACTCTGTCATGAAAAAGTGTGCACCAGGGGTGTGGGCGCCTGACGATGTTAGGACGTTGCTTTGCTGGCTAAGGTACGACTGGATGATTTCGCTCCTTGACAGCTCTTTCCAGTCCGTCTGCTGGAAAGGACTGGGAGGAACCGGTGGATTCTGCTTCGGCTTTTCGGACCACTGAGATTCAGGTTTGTGGCCCAGTCTGACCTCCCCCTCCTGGCAAGACTCCTTGTTAAAGGAGGGTTTGATCTGTCCCGTTACAGGGTCAAATGTCAGTCTCCTGTCTTTTAACCTGACTGGTTTAGGGTCGTCTTCAACAGTCTGTCCATCTAACTTTAACACATAGTCCTTAGGCTTGTATTTTTGTCCTTTCCTTTTCCCCGTATTGCTGACAGCGCCATCATCTTCCAAACTGGGCCCACCACTGCAAGAGGAGGCATGCGAGTTGTGAAGAGATGTATTTGGAGGCCTGCTTTTAGATTCCAAAGCTTCGGACCATGAACCATCGGTGTACAAATCCTGAACACAAACATTGAAAGCCTGAGGGGAAGGCCCTAGCCCAGAGGTGTCCACAGAGCCAGGCCTAACAGGGGGGCTAGAAAGACTCTGTATTTGTGATGCAGTGTGTTTAACACCAGAGTCCTGCTTTGGACTTTGAGGACTGTGCAAGGAACCACGTGGGCTTCTGGGTCGATTCTGGCCTCCAGAGGCAGCTTGCTCATGTCTGGCTTGCTGCTGCAGAACTGATGCTTTTAGCAAAGAAGAAGTGCTCAGAGGCTTGCTGTATCCTGGGGCACTTGGATGAGGTTTTACAGCATTGACGGGGATTTTATTTAGCCTGTCATTGTCCAAAGGCTCAGAAATCTCCCTGTCTAAAGGCTGATGTGCGAGAGTATCTGCAAAAATTTCAGAGCTACTGCCAATTCCATTGGTTGGCAGCTGTTTGGAGTTTTGTATTTTATCATTAAGCGTAGTTTTGGATATCTTGGCTGGTAAAAGCTGTCCTTCCTTCTGGTCACCCTTACGTTTCCTGTTGCTCAGTTTTTCAACCCTAGGGGAGTAGCAGTTGTTGAAGTCATTTCTGTTCTTCAACTCTGACCCTGTTTTACCTGATGGCGGTATGGCAGCTGGATTGGAGATGCAGGGATGAGCACCACCATTGGAAGACCATGATGCACCGGTGTGGCCTTTGGACAACACCTCAGCCTTCTCTGGCTCAATTAGCTTCTGCCAGTTTCGTAGGAGCTTCTTGGCTCTTTTTGCAAGGTCGTCATTCTTGGTTTTCTTCCGGACATCGTTGATGAGCTTACCAAGACGTGTTTCCTTTAAGGAGATAGAATCTGTGTTAAACAGCCGCTGTAACATGCCTGGATTCAACTGCATTAGACTTAAACACTGTAGGTCTGAATGTAACCTACCTCCAGCACCTCTTTGGTGATAGGATATTTCTCCAAATAGGAGATCACCTCCATAACTACCACCATGTTGCATATCTGCTGAAAAGACACACAGGTTTATATATCACAGTCCTGAGACATCACGATGTTGTCAGCATCCAAGTACATTTGGTTGCATGTAGACATTTCAATTTTGTGATTCAGAAACTCGTAAGAGAGAGCGAAAGAGAGGCATAATTTGACTAGACTTTCAAATGTGCACCTGTATGTCGAAAGACAATGTACTCGTACTGGTTTCAGGCTCAATATGACAAACTGAGATTACATGCAAACATGCCGTTTTATCCCACAAGAAGACCAAGTCAGATCTGCATGCAAGATAAAACAAAATTGCTGACCATGGTGGCCCATTCACTCTAATCTGGACCATGAGACGACAGATACATCCACCATCAGAGATTATACCATACCATTTATACTGGCAGCAACACCTTTAATATCTCTGCTAGTGATGGGCCATTATAGGCAATGTTGCTAATCAATGACGACTGCTTTATGGCAGCATCAACGTAATGAAGTGCCTGCGTTTGTCGCCAGCTGTTTATTTTGCTGTAATTCTGTGTGTACACACACACACACACACACACACACAGGTAACGGTCCATTCCTCCTGCTCAGAGCGTTGTTTGTATGACCAAGTTATACAGACGATATAGACGCGAACGTATTAGCTCATTAAGCTACATGCTTAAACCTGCTAGAACACAGCAGGTGCAGAGTACTGCAAAAGGCCACAGTTACATTTCTCCACGTAAGCAAGTAACACCTCTCGCTTCAGTTAACCAAGTTTATGAGACTGGAGAGGAGGTTGTGCGGCTCAGGTCCCATCGGCTTGGCGACGCCTGAAGTTGCCTGGATCCACTCATCATATATTGAGTTTGAGCAGTTTTTCCTCATCCAAACCTAACGTAGGTCTAAGGCTACAGGGTGTTTGCTGTATGCTGTACAGACTGTAAAGCGCCTTGACAGAAATGCGATTTGTCATATTGGGCTATGTAAACAAATATGGACTTGAGATTGCCATGATTCTCAATGCCTGGCAACACCATGGTGACATAAGAACCAGAGAGCGTCCTGAAAAGGTTTGCAGTCATAATCTCACAGTGTTAAAGCTCTACTGAGCTCTACTGTTTGGCTGCACCATGAATCTTGCCAGTCCTTCGGCTGCATATGGTGAAGGGGGTACAGCGCTGTCGTTTTAATCTACGCGAAGCCTTGAGCTTTGACCGAAACGTCCAATGAAGCAACGTGTCTGCCATTTAAAAAGAAAAAGGGGACACTTAACCTACAGATGTACCACTTCCTACCTGGTGCGTTTTAAATGTAGCGTACGCAAATAAGCTACATCAGCCTTAGCCAACAGCAGGTCAGCTAGCCAGCTAGCCCGGCTCTGGGATACCTGGCGATACTTCCGCTAAGTAGTGATGTTAGCCAGCTAATTAGCGAGCAAATAAAAACCCCCACCCCCCCTCACCCCCCCTCATCTCGTCAACCGTATGTGGCGAGAGCCGGACTCGGCTCGGCCTTGTTGTCCGCCTGTCTGCGCCCCCGGTCCGTGCTTTCGAGACTAGCGGATATACTCACATTGCTCTGGCCGTCGATGGCCTGCAGCAGCCGGTCTCTCATCACCTGCGGAGTGGCTGGTGCCGCTGTCATCGCCTGGCGGTGTCGCGGGTCAGGACGCACTCGAGACGGCAGAACCCCCCCAACCCCCCGAAGAGGCGGCGGTTGGAGACCTGCCGACACTCACAGGCCCGACGGAAGGTCTTCTCCGGGAGAGAGCATCATGTCTTATGATGCTTTTGCTCGTGTTTTCACTCGCCCGCCGTCACGACGCGAACAGAAAACCCGCTCCGGGAATCGGCTTCCCCCCTCCGGCTGGCAGCAGCCTCCTCCTCCGGCTGGCAGCAGCCTCCTCCTCCTCCTCCTCGCTCTTCTCACCGGGGCTTTCTTTTCTTTTCTTTTCTTTTCTTTTCTTTTTTTCTTTTTTTTTTTTGTGGAGCGCTCGCGCAAAGCATGACGGGAGGGACTTTACGTAACCGGCCGCTCACGTCCGCGATGTCGTTCCGCGAGAGACGGACACTACGTGGCCCGTGCGACAAAAGGAACAAAAAATAAAACATCTTTATCGTCTGAATTAATTAATACGTTTTATTCCGCGCAAAAAGAATGTTATGAGAAATCCTTGAACTGCAACCTGTAACTGATTTTTCAACAGTGTCATGTTGTGAAGGAAATTGAACACTGTATTGCCACTATTTCCCCCTCGTTAAATAAAAGCTATCAATCTTATTTGTAAAATGTACATATAAACCTAAGATTACCCTACTCCCACATTTTTAAATGTAATACTAAATGTGTTTTTTCTGTTTCTTTTGTTTCTTATCATGCATTTCTTCACCCTTCTTCTTTGTTTCACATTGCTACTGGATATAGGAACATTTCATTTAAATCACATACAGTACGCATATACCAGACAGGTATGCCATAATATCATCATGGATAATGGCACTGACAAAGGAACTGTGTTTAATGTGTCACGTCACAGCCAATATGCAATCTGCTTAAATATCAAAATTGGAACAGTGCTTGCGTCATGCAAATACAGTCACAAACCAAGTCAAATAACAGACATTGGATAAGAAAACTGTATTTTTATTGTTAAGAATAAGGACACATTTACATTATAGTGCATATTAATTTACTTACAGCACGTGTGCCCCAGAATAAAGGAAAATGGCAAATATGTTTTTAATCCAAGAGGCTCAATTAAAAAAATCTGTGATGACACACACAAGAGCATAACAGCTGATGACTAAATTTGGAGATATTCCTGCCATTTATCTCCAACAGAGATGTGGAGCTCATTAAGTGGCAGTGATCATTTTCAATTGTCTTGTTGAATACAGGTGAAAGCAAGATGATCCAAGGTTCATCTCTAGCTTTCATCACTGTAGCTGTATGCGAGGTTTTGGTGCCCTTAAAAGATTTGAGGACTGTCCATCATTTTCAACCCTGGTGTTTCTTTAATAACCAAACCGCTCATGTTCTATAATGAAGCACAGGGAAACAAGACAACACATAAACAGCAGGCAGGGGCACTGGTGCAGTTACAGCTCAAAGAAAAAAAAGAGTAAAAATGTAACAATTTCTGTAAGACAAAATAAATACAGCGCTTCATAAATTCCTGTACAGCTAGAAGTAGATTTACGATTTGGGGTCGTAAAGAAAATGGAGCAGAATTACAGTTAAAAAGGGCCAAAAGAACAGCAATGTCCTTTTAAGAAGAAGCTTATAGCATCCATCTTGGAAAATCAGCATCACGGAAGTCCAGTTGCATCACAAATGTTGATCATGACCCAAACAATCTGTGAGGATTGAAGACATTCAGCCGGTTAGTAAAACAAACAAGTTCACAGCCAATTTCTAGGACATCTTTAAAAACATATGGGAAATGTAGGAAATCACAAACTGACGCAAGAGGCTGAATGAAAGAATCACATTCCTACTTAAAGCATTTTCTGTGCGTTCGTTAACAGATTATAATTGTAAATAGAGGCCTGTTGACTTCCTGTGACAGAAACATTATTTCATGAGTAAAATGTTATTTGCAATACAGACAAACTGTCTAACATTTTAACAGCATCAGAAAACTTGTCCCTGAACTAGAAGACATGTCAGTCAACTTGAGAAATACTGTACTTAACACAATCTTAAAAAGTAAGTTTACATTCTACCACAGAGTATCCTTGGACTTAACAGTGTCGGAGAGATTATTCTTTAACAGATAAGGCTTTATCACATTTTTTCATATTGTCAACAAATCCCACAAGAAGTCCAGAACCAACAGAGGATTAGGCTCTCTCTTATTACTTTTGACTTCCCTACCTTATTTGTGGCACTCAACCCCAAGCCCATTGGGTCCAAATGAAGGCATAAATCTTCAAAAACAGTTCAGTAACTTCCTAAAACATCTGGACACTGTAGTTATTAGCACATGTTACTCAAGTAGGAGTACATTGTGTATTTGTTTGGGACTATTTGCAGATGCAGATCAATAAACATGTGATGCCCTAGTGAGTATTCACAGCAGAAACATGGCGTATGAGGGAAATCACAAAAAATTAAATACAGTGTTTATTGCAATGACGAAACATGTCGGCTCATTAATGTGTTTTAACAATGGAGCTCTGGGTCACAAAGTGATACGATATATCAGTGTTACGCTACAGTAGGATGGCTTTATTGTTGTGTTTGGGCTTTCCATGGGATTGGTTGACAGTAAGAGATATAAAAATAAATATTGTCACTTATCCTTTAAAGTAACATTTTGGGACAGAGACCCATCATCCCATCAAGAATTTAAGTGTTTCTCAAGACGTTGTTCGCCGTCACATGTCTACAGCTCCAGGACCAGCATTAGTCAAGAGACTCTTACTCACACGATCATGCAGAACATGATGAAGATGTTCCATAAAGCAATGAAGACCCGGAAGTATCGCAGGCTGAGCAGAAACTCTCTGATGTTGTCACCTGAAAAAGACAAGACTCATCATTTTTTTTTGTGGCAGTTCTTTGGAGAACTACAGGAACCACTGTGGCACACTCTTTCTCGATTCTCCATCCAGCTAACACACATACACACCTGTTGTCGGCGCTCTGGACTCATCTCCAAACCCCTGGGACTCCTTCCTTTTGCTGCAAAACACCCATAGTTCAACAAACCGATGTTGTTAATCGTTGCTTTTGTAGCTCAGATGTGAGGTTCTAAGCAGCGGTGGGCCTATCACTGTGACTGTAACGTTAATACTCACAGCTTGAAGTTCAGCACGGCCCCTGCGTTCACCAGCAACGTCCTAGACAACGCACAGAGACAAACTTGTTTGTTGACAGGCAATTGTGTTACCTACCCGAGCTAACGTTAGCCGGTGAGCTGGCATTAGCACGGAGCTAGCTTGTTATTTGGCTCGATACACTTCCGCCAAACTAACAACACGGCAAACAATAACACACGCGGGACACACTTCGACTACATAAAGGCATGGAAAGACACCGAACAAATTACCCGAATATCAATAGATTTCCAATCATTTTGTTCACATCACATTACACAGCGACGCCTCACTTCCGTGTTCGTCACGCAATCAGGAACGTGACCAATGCCGTGTCAGTGTCGCGCGAGGCGTTTTACACCCCGGGGATAGACTGTCAGGCGGTCGCTGCCTGTACCTGCGCTCCTGACGTTCTTCCCAGCCGGTCACATTGTTACATTTGGTTTAAGTTATATAGCAGCAATAGATGGTAGAGGTCACGCTTTAGATGCGTGGTTGGGGAGAATGTGACGGGAGCGCGGACGTGTAAAGAGAACGATGGGAGTCGTGCAGCATCTGGGAAATCGTGTCTGAAAGACTAAAAATAGGGGAAACATAACATGCAGTGCGCGCCAACTGTAGGCAAGGAAAGTAACAGCAGATTCAGACGTGTGTAACTATGGCCTATAAAAGCATAAAAGATAAAATATTAAAATATACTTACAATAATTTTTTTTTTATTTCAGGTGGACACCTTGTGCCACTAATTTTCGGAATCGTTGTGCTTTGAAGTAATTTGAAGGATTTGCTACACGCTCCTTTGGTTGAGACATTTATAAATCCCCTTTAGGCTATAAAATCATCTCAAAAGTAACGTCAGAAACAGTGAATTATTTCGTTAGGAACTTAACTGTCTTTTGTTTCACCACACAAGCATAAATAAAAGAAAACAAAAACAAGCCGTTGAGAACAATAACCAAGAACAAACATATCAAGAAACAATATGACTTTAACAGACATAGATGCAGTTTTTAAAAACAAAACAAAAAACGTATAGAGCAGCTTCGAGCTGCAAGGTTTTCAAATGTGTGGCTTTAGGTCCCCCTGGCGGTGGCGGAGGGCGTCGCTCCGATTATCATTCTCCTCAAGAATTAAAAGCAAGAATAGAGAAAATTCAACCAAAATCAAATCTAAAATCCACAAAACCAGGCTGCTGATTTATTTGTTTTCCTGTGTGTGTGTCTTCTATCACTGTCATCATCATCAGAGTGTAAACGACCGGTGAAATCACCGTTTGGCTGCGAGTCAGCCTCGGTGCAGGATCGGATCCGGATTTCATTTTTAATGACAGCGCACTTCCCGTCTCGTGCTCCGAACTACAAGCAAACCTCTAATAGCGTCCTGTGGAAATAACGATTATATGTCGATGCCGTTTGTTTTGTGGTTTAAATTTCAAGCAGCTGCCACGTAAAAGCCTTGACGGAGGAGGATGATGATGATGATGATGATGATGCTGAGGCTGTGGGAGATGAGCGCTATTAATAGGCGGCCTTGAGTGTCACAAGCTTTCACTGTCGAGACCCGGGGGCTTGGTGGACAGTCGATGGACCGGGTTGTCGGGGGCTTTCTGATCCAGACTGCGCAGTTGGAATAAAGATAAAAACAACAACACAGGGATCTTGACTTTATCAGACAGGCAACATGGAAGTGCTGGGTGCCCTTAATTTGGGCGATTTTGCCCAAGTTTTCTCCAAACTGGGAATGTTTCCTGTGTTTGACCTCGCTTATTACATCGTGTCCATCCTCTACCTCAAGTATGAGCCAGGTGAGTGTGTTTTACACTTCTCTGTTGGCTTGAGGTGAGTGTTGCTTTATTTGATAAATACCATTATGCATAAACTACTCTGACCACACTCGCGTGTTACTTACAGTAACACAAAGTAAAAATATATCCAGAATGACACATTTCTAACACGAGAATTCAATATTTAAACCCTTAAAACCCCTTAAAGGTAACTTCTGCGATGATATGCGTGTAAGACATTGAATGTGCATGTAATATTAAGTGGCCTATCCTAAAGATGCTGCTGTAATGTCCCTATAGGGACTTTCTGTCATGCTGTTATCACGTATAGCACCCTGTCCTTATAAAGCATGGCCTGTTACATAAACTCTAGCAGTAGCACTTGCAGCTCTGTTCTGTCTGTTGCTGCAGCAGTCTGGCCTCATTCACACGGAGGAAATCACAGGCGTAGATTAAACCCCTCTGCTTTGGGCAAATCCTGACATTTTCCAAGATATAACTCCTTGGAGCAACAGAGCCTGAGGAGGATGAAACCCGAGAGAAGGCCTGTGCATACCAGTGACTTAGGCAATAAATAGAAGGTCCTGAAATAGACAGTGTCAGTGGGCCCCCCAAGCCCCCCTGCTGCACATCGTTAGGATGCAGTTGGGTGCATTTACACTGAATTTTGAACATGAAATAACCTGTTGAGCTAGCAGCCTGCCACCACCTCAGGGTTCCCGGGAGTCCTTTTCCTGACCCTGGTGGAAAACGTTTACTCTGACATCAGAGTTCAGTCATTGATGTCAGGAGCACCAAACACATCTCAACCTCAGAACAAAATTTAAACGTTCACAGCTTCAAATGAGCCTAAGATGTCCAGCAACTCCTCCTAAAACAGCTTCTTCAACATAGTTCATGGGCGTTTTGTAGCCAGACAACTGGGACATGGGACACTGAATCTTTTTATTTCATTCTCTCCACATTTTCCTCGACAATGATGCCCAGTAAGTCCAGGAAAATATCAGAGCTACTTGTCAGACAAATACACTTTTTGGCCCCCACAATTTAATCAGTTGGCTTATGGAAACTTGTTTCAAATTACATGAGCTACCTAGAGATAGTTAAAGGACAGTATATGTTTTTTCTTTCGCTTTAAGATTCATACGATTCTAACCTCAATATATGCAATATATCTATCAATATTAGCTTATTAGTTAGGGTTTGTTGTGGCTATGAGGGCGAGCTCACTGTGTTGAGCAGAAAATAAATGCATTTTCTCTTTGAAAGGAGCTATTTAATTGATCTAATCTAGTTTACAGTGTCGCCTTTAAAGGAGAACTCTTTTTAAATCGCCTCGAGCTGACTTCATGACTGTAACTGTGTAACTTTATATTACTTCATATCTCAGAAAATTTAACAGTCAAATGTCACATGCTGCCCACATTTGCAAGATCATCTTCTGTTCACCATTCTCTACGTGTGTCTGAGCGGAGAGTCCTAGTTCGCTGGACATGTTAGAAGAGCACATGAATGAGTTTTGGGGGTCTACATGGGCAGGGGAGGAAAGACAAGTGTGGGGGTCATAGGTTAAGAAAGGCCTGACAGTTGCACGGCAGGAGAAGCAGTTAAGCAGAGCGTATTTATAGGGCAGCATTTCTCAGGCTCAGATTGCTTTCAAACAGAGCACCAGTTGCACCACGACACCCTCACCCACCTGCTGTTGGAGATTTGTGGGGTGAAGGAGCCGCTCTCTGTTCGCATCTCGATTTACTGAATGTCTCTGTAACACCGGCACTTTTACTCCTGATAGATTAAGTACATTTTGTTGCCAATACGTCTGTATTTGTAGTAATAAAGGTAGGATGTATTGCTACTTTTACTTAAGTAAAGGATCTTTTCTTTCACCACTGCACCTTGGATTGAGTTGTTTTCTGTCTACAATGACCATTTACTACAGACAAAACACGGGTTGTTCATATGAGTTTCTTTGCAGTCTGTTTGACCCATATTTTGCTTTGCTTCACCAGTGAGAGTTAATTGCAGCACAGCACGAAGCATAAAGCTTTATTCTCTAGTTAGCTGCAGTTTGTCACACCTTGCACAGTGATTTAGAAATGTGTTTCAGACTGGAGTTATAATTGAAGCATTGTAATGGATGATGTAATGGATGCCTACCAGCCAATCAGACAGAAGCATTGTCCATGTCCATGGTCATGTCAAGTCAAGTGCATTTTATTTATATAGCCCAATATTACAAATCACGAATCTGCCAGATGGGGCTTTTCAATCGGTACAGCGTACGTCCCTCGATTCAGATGAGGAAAAACCCCCCAAAAACCCATTGACTGGAAAAACTAATGGAAGAAACCTGTAGAAGAGCAACAGAGGAGGGATCCCTCTCCCAGGATGGACAGACGTGCAAAAGACGTTGTGTGTACAGAAATTATGGACAATCAGTATGACGAAATCATAGATCGATTGTAACACGTATGAGGAAAATGGATCCAGGAGGACGCTGAGCAGGTGTCGCCAAACAGATCAGACCTAGGCTTAAGTACTAGTCTTAATATATTCATTGTGACTGAGACGGACCTGAGACCAGGCCTGAAGTATTCAAAGGATAAGCTAAGGTGAAAAGCTGAGGTTTAAGTTTAGATTTGATGTCTGTCTGATGTCAGCACGGAGGTTATTCCAGAGGAAGGGGGCACGGTAGAGAAGATCAAAGGTGAGCAGATAACAGACGGCTGCTTTTGAGCACGTTTGGCCACAGTGTTAAAAATAAATCTAGGTCTTGGTCTAGATTGTGTTTAGTGCTACTGATTAAACAAGAGAAATACGCTACTTCAGCAGCGGACAGAGCGTGCTTGTAATTCAATACACGCTTGTGCCACTAGAGGTAGAGACGTTCCAGTTGTGATTTACTCTATTTCCAATCTCTTAAGAGCACGTGTTTCTACAGTTTAACCAGGGTGTAGACCTCTTTCACTGGTATAATTGTCATGGTGTGATATGCATGTATTGACGTGGTATAAATGTTTGACACATAATAAGTTAGTGCCACATAGATATAACCATATAGCATAGCATATAACATGTCATATATACAAAGAAATAATGAAAAGCTATCACATAGCATGCTATCTGTCTATTCTGCTCAGGTCTGTGTACTTTAAAGAGTCATGTGTTGAGTCAACTCATACATGACTGTAGGAGTGTTGAGCCAATATTAGGTTAGGATTAAAAGGCAGATTATCAGGGCGTGAACTGAAATGGGCGACTGGGCGTGGACAAAGATACAGCACGTAGACACACAAGGGATCGACTGATAATAGTTTTTGAATGTCGTCGCTAACAGTTTTGCTCTGTAGTAACTCAGTGAATGTTTTTTTTTTTTTTTTTACAAATAAATGTTTATTGATTGCCAAAAAACGATTACAAGATTACAACAGACGTTTCTGTGGAAAAGCTTCTGAAAGAGGATTTTTGACCATTCGGATTTAGCAGTTCATTAACATGCTTTGATTTGATATGTGGCACAAAACCTAGCACCAAATAGCTTGTTTGACTTATTTGCCTGTAATTAATGATGTTCATACGTTGTTTTGTAAAAAAAAATGAATTGAGTAATTTATGATTAAAGACTGAAAACCCCCTAATGATTCCAGTGACGTCTCAAGGCAGGAAAGAAAATGTGCATTTCATTTTCAGTTTGTCATGTATTTTCCGTCGTGGAGGAACCTTCAAACGGGCATAAAGCTGCCCGGGTGGCATCTGATATTTAATAAAAGCCAAACACATCTTAAGCTCCACACACAAATCTCACCAGCACCTCTAACTGAACTCACGCACCCTGAAAATCCTGATCCGCATACTGTGATATTTTCATTTTCACACCCTTCACCTCCACTGTGTGTTAGGAACCGTCCCTGACAGCTCCTCCCCTTCTGTTGCAGGCTCGGTGGAGGTTTCTCGCAGGAGTCCCGTGGCTTCCTGGCTCTGTGCCATGCTCTACTGCTTTGGTAGTTACATCCTGGCAGATATCATGCTTGGAAGCAGCCCCATCGACTATTTCCAACACAACAGTCACATCCTGCTTGCCTCAGCTGTCTGGTGAGAAAATCCTCAGAATGACGTTTCTGTCTTAAGGTCACATGTGGCTCATGGATGGGACTGTCAAATCGGTTTTTGATTCATGCTTTTCATCAAGCCTTTAAGACCAGATGTGATGAAATGATCCCCACCAGCCACTGCCATTGATTTGGCTGGCAATTTTGGTAATGTGGCCTGCCAACAAAATGGTTAATTTATTTTCCTGCTTTTCACAGGGAAAGAAACACGTCTCTAAAGGATCAGATCAAAACAATTATTTTATTTTTAAAGTTTCAAATATCATAATAGATGCATGGAATTTGGTTTGCAGGGCGTAAAGCACCTCGATTGTAGGGCAAAGCAAGGCGAGATTATTTCAAGCACCCTTTAAACACAGATGCAATTCTGAGTGCTTTATATAAGAAATGCTTTAAACCACATTTACAAACGGTAAACAGGAAGATACAATCAAAAAGAATAGAATAAAATGAGATTTTTTAAAACCTTGGCAAACAAAACATATCATTATGTCCTGACAGCATGAAGGTTTTTTTTTTGTGATTTGGGTTTTGATTCAAACAAAAGCTAAATATTAGATATCTTCCCTCAATCTAACATCTTTCTCTGTCTGTGTCAAATACAAACTCAGGTACCTCATCTTTTTCTGCCCACTGAACCTCTTCTATAAATGTGTGGCTTTCCTGCCCGTCAAGCTGGTGTTAGTCGCGCTGAAGGAAGTCGTCCGCACTCGCAAGATCGCCGCCGGTGTTCACCACGCCCACCACGCCTACCACCACGGCTTCTTCATCATGGTCATCGTTGGATACGTCAAAGGTCAGTGTCCTGTGATCTCACAGAGACTTGATTCCGTTCATTGTTGTAAATGTGTTTATACGGCGCGACAGGACAGGTGGCGTCACGAACTTGGCAATATACAGTATTATGCAGTATTACAGTATATTAATCCGATCGGCAAGACAGTTGTGGCACAAACAACCAAAATTTGTTGTTTTACTCAAATAGACAGATTTGTTATGACTACAAAGAGCATAGCAACATTTAGGCACTTTATTCTAACAAAGAGCCCATTTAAAAATCTAGCATCTGTTTGTGCAAACTTTGGCTACTTTTACGTCAATCAAATATCCCTGCAACTAATTACCATCTGTAGATTCTTTCCTCAATTAGTCGATGAATCGCTTGGTCTGCCAAAAGAATTGTGAAAAATGCCTACCACGATGATATCATAGACATATCCTGCTTCCAAAACCTAAAGATATTCAGTTTACAATCACATAAGACAAAGAAAAGCAGGAAGTCGTCACAATTTAGAAGCTGGAACTAGAATACGTTTGTCATTTTTGCTTGAAAGATTACTATCAATTACACCAATATCAAAAGTGTTGCCTTTGATTTTTTTTCTGTCAGTCTTCTAATTGATTAATGACCATTGCAGTTGTAGAAGATAGTCTTTAACGCTGTTTCTTTCCTGCAGCTGCTCTCCGTGTGTCGACAGCTGCGTTCAGTCAGTGAGTGACGGAGAGCAACACCGTCGGGAAGCTGCACAGCTGCCACATTGATACGCGTGAATGAACAGCAAGTGCACATGTGCTGTTCATTCAGACAGTGCCAGTGTTCACGTATCCGGGCTACACAGAAAAACCAGGTTACTCGGATAATCGGACGATGACCGACCACAAAGTTATATAAGAGCCATTTTAAAATAATAGATACTGTATGTTAAAATGGTATAAAGCTTAGTTTGACTTCATTTTGTGGAAATTCAGAAAGAATCGTCTCCAGGAACCATGTTTCTATTTGAACCCAAACATGTTCTTAAATGATGAAGCAGGAAATTGGTGAAAGGCCATGTAGTCATGCCTCCAGCCCAGCCTTCGCTGCACACCTACACCACATGTTTCCTGCACCTTTTCACTGTAATACAATTCAACAGTAGAGAAATGTTCACAGAAATATATGTAAAGAGTTGTTGTATAAGAGTTGACCCCTGCTGTCTCTTCTACAGTAGTGAGGCCCTGCAGGCTTCCCTGTTGAAAATAGTGGAGGAAAGCTGAAGCCAGATAAGAGCAGCCGCACGAGAGAAAGACTATTTTGTCCTCATTTTTTCCACTTTCTATTTTTGTCTTCGTAGGTTCTGGAGTGGCTCTCATTTCCAATTTTGAGCAGCTGCTGCGCGGCGTGTGGAGGCCCGACACCAACGAGATCCTCAACATGTCATTGTAAGTCTGTGTTTCCTGTTGCTGCCGGGAACATACTACTTTATATACATATATCTATATGTATATGTATATGTATATATATATATGCCTCCTCAGACGTGTAGCTGTTTCCAACCAAAACTCAGAGGCAAAACGAGCATATAAAAGTTATTGCGACTTAAACTGAACACAATAACGTCTACATTTTTCAGAAACTCGGCCGGCTTGTCTACACTCCTGTATGTGTAGAATTTGAAATGGTTTGACTTTGGCGTTCCCTAGTGGTAGTATCAAAAGAGGCACTTTGGCAGAATGCAATGCACCCGATTTACACAATGTCACTATCGGATGAAAATCCCTTATACCCTAAAAGATAAACTGGATTGTATCGTCACATCACAGTGTTTTAAACTTCATTGGAGGGGTTTTGAAGCCTGAGATCATTTGTTCAGCCTAGAGAGGAACGTTTAAGCTTCAAACAAAACATTCAACTAAACAATTAAACATTCAATTGGACTCAAAAATTCAAAAACTAATATTGAAATTGTAGGTGTGCCATAAAGGAGTGTTAGTCAAAGAAGTGGTTAACGTCACCCCATAAATAATAAAATGCTTTAAGTGAGTCATTGCTGTTTTTCTTGCACTCTATCTCTGATTTAACCAAATATTCATCTCATTGTTATTTTGAGCTCCGCTGCAGTCACATGTTTTACTGACAGTTTGTCTTTGGTCTCTGCAGCCCGACCAAAGCCAGTCTGTACGGAGCCATCCTCTTCACCCTGCAGGAGGCTCACTGGCTGCCAGTAGCCAAGAGCACCCTCATCCTCATCTTCACCCTCTTCATGGCCACAAGCAAGGTAAGGTCAGCGCTGCTCTCGTGAAGCGTTGCAGACTGGCGGTCGGCACTATTCCAGTGTTGAAGGGTTACGTGACTAAAGTAGGAACGAAACACATCATTTTTATTTGGTTGTCACATGTAAAGAGTAGCTAGTGGCTATGCTCAAGAGAGAATAACACGGTTAGAAAGAGGTGGTATATATTACAAACATCTCTGATGTGTTCAGCGTTTCATATAATCAATTCCCAGAATGCCTCCCAATAGTACCTTTCATCAGCCCTTCCCTCTCAGGTACACCTCTACATTTTACAAATGCCAAATGTGCCCGGTTTCTAACACAGGCTCTCATGGCTCTCACAGAGTAATCTCCTCTAACTGACACCGTTTTCCTTCAGGTGTTTATGACGGCCCGACACTCTCACGGTTCCCCTTTCACCCTCATTGAGTCCTGGGTTTGCCACCTGCTGTTCCGCTCCCCTCTGGTCGGATCTGAGGAAGACCACCATCATCCTCCCGCTGCCGTCCCATCTTCACCTCTCAAAACCAAGGAGGAGCTGAGCGAAGGTGCTCGCAAGAGGAAGGCCAAGAAAGCCGAGTAGGACGCCGTGCTGTTCCAGGGAAACTGCATCTGACTCCTCCTCCATCATGGCCTCCGCATGATGGTGGCTTCCCATTCCTTTCTAGGGAAAGGGGCAGTTGGATATTTTACCAAATGAGACCCTTTCTATTAGAGCAAAATGGTGCTTTCTGCATTTTACACAGCACAAGAACTCTGTAAATATCACGGCAAATGTTTCACACTTCAACCCATCCTGGACATTTTAAACCCATTTATTTACGTGAACATCTGCATCTGTGCTCAACACTGTGTGGTGATCCACATTTAGGAGCTGCATGGGCTACATCAGTAGCTGTGTGACCGGGTGTCAGTGGTTTTCTTCAAGTCTACCAAGCAAACCTTATTTCAGTTCAGAAAGAAATGGAAAATGAAAATTCATCTGACTCTCAATCAGAAATTCAAATGTGAATAAAGCATTATGTGACAGAACATCACTGCTTTTTGCATTGAGATGAGGACAACTTCAAGTCTTTAAATAAAATCAAGAGAAACAGTGTGTCTTGGTGGTTTTTAATTTCCTTTTCTTATTGACATTTATTCCATAGTTAACTATTCAGTATAGTAACAAATAGCCTTAACGAAGTTCTGAGTTTAACTCCACCTCAGTTTAGGTGGACAGGAAAGGTCTGAGGTCAACCGGAGGTCATATCCTGAGAAACCTGGAAGCTGCTCCAGTGAGTCCTGGAAGGATCCTGCCACCTGACAAACCCTTGCAGCAAAGGCAATAAAGCACCAATAATGAAATTTGCAGGAGGTTGTTACACTCGACCTTTAACCTTAACATTCCTCACAGCAGCAGAGACGACCAGGGAGGTAAAGATGAGAGGAAAGGTCTCAGAGATGTGTAATTTCCACTCCCGGCCTCCAGCATGAGCTGCCGTGTTTGTTTTTCCAGCAGAGGCCCAGAGTGAGACTTCCCTGCTCCTTCGGGCAAGGCAGCGAGCAGGCGAGAGTGGGGGTGTTGAGAGCTTAGCAAGGTGATCATCTGGACCGAAATCCCCAAAACCATCACTGCCAGGAATGTAAGCAACATCTGCTGATCCCATTACTGACACACACGCACGCACGCACACACACAGTAGAATTTGAATGCATTTGTAATCATGAACCCGTAAACATGGGTTTTTTATAAAATCCAGACTGGATCTGAAGCCTATTTTCTGATTTTATGTAAAAACTGAGATGTGCCGTTTCTGTGTTACTTCAGTCAGATGTCAGAGGCTACTTTTAGGGAAACATTGTACCTTTGTAAACCTTTTTGTGGAGCCATAATTTCACCGATAATCAGCCAGTGTGACTGTGTGACTGCTGACTGGTTCCCAAAAACAATACTTAGTTTACAACGTGTTTAAAAAGAACATAAATTGGTAACATGAAAGCAAATAATTAACAATCTCAAAAATGTTTGCCCACAAAAGGTATTTCTTTACTTGCTGAGATATTGAGTTTTTTTTCTCAAAATGGTCTTTTAATAATTATTTAAAACTGTTCTAGTGAGCACAGTGTGTATGGAGGCAAACAATAATCAGTAAAATGATCCTGAACAAGGTTTATACTGACAAAATTATAGTTTCCAGTTTAAAAGTTTAAAAGTACCAACAAGTCAGCAAGCGAATCAACCCTACAGGCAACCTAAGAGCTTTTTGGACTTCATAAGCAAAAAACAACCAACCGAAAATATATATATATAAATATATTGACCCTCAAATCCCTCATTTAGTCAAAAATGAAGCTTTCTAACTTGAACACCAAACTACCAACTAACAAAAACCTGTATTGTCTTTTTGGCGTAGCTTTAACAAAATGAAGCACTGTCATCTACACAGAAAAGGTTGATGCATGTGTTACATGTGGGGGTGTAATGTAATGCGTTGTGCAATCAAACTCCTATTCCTTGGAATATTTCTTCAACTTCCCCCAACAGAGGAGCTTTAGGGAAAAGAACAGGGATGTAAGCCATCGAGGGGGGGGGGGGGTATAAAAGCCAGAGCAAGGGAAGTAAAGACTGACGCAGGTTTGCTGAGGTGGGCTGAGGAAAGTCTGAGCTGAAGGCAGAAGAGAGAGAAGAGCTGAGAGAAGGTGCTGCAGCTGCACCTGAACGGCGGCGTCTGTGCACATTGAAGCATGCTGTGGTTTCTGGCGCTGACCTGTGCGCTCTGCATGGGGGGACACGAAGTAGCAGGACAGAGAGGTGACAAAAATCTTTTATATCCTTGGGCTGTGCAGGTGGGAAACAATATCACAATAAGGTGAAACGTGATTGATCTTTCTTGAGGAATTAGGGTCTGCCAGAGAAGCGTTGATGAATAAGTTAAAGTCGCCCTCTGGCATTCCCTACTATTTACACACGTTTATGTGAATTATGGAAAATTCTACAACTCTGTGTATGTAAATAAACTACCGTTAATCAGTCCAGTAAAGTATAGGTTACATATACTATAGAATTTGTGAAAATGAAGAAACAACAGGAGCAAAATGTCTGAGATGGATGAGAAAAGACATGTTACACCCATGAATGAGTATATAGTATTGTTTATTTTCCTCTTTTTTCTTAGTATTTCATAATGTAAAATGAGTATTTGACTTGTTGTGCACTTGCACACAATGAGGAAAAACAATCACTGCAAGCTTTCCGTCTCATTTACCTTTCTATTAGCAGCGAGAGTGATTTACTCCCCCGGTATTTACTTTCTGCTGTGGAATCCGTTCAGTAAACAGAGTTGCTGCTAATGGGAAGACCACACTTCCTGCGCTTCATGCTCAGGAGATTTCTGTCCTCCTCTGGGGGAATGGGTGGTGGCTGAAATGGTGGGGGTCTTTGGGTCAATTAGTACAAGCAGCATGTCGCTTCAGGATCTGATCCTGTATTGAGATAAGATTCATTAATCTGTCATCAAGAGAATACGCACATTTTCTTTCCTCCACTGCAAAGTTAAAACAACTAATCGATAAAAACAATAGATGAACACTTACTAATCTACAGAGCACTTTGGAAATGTATGTACTATGTAAGTAGGGAGTGATTTCAGACACAGCTACACTGAATTATCCTTCATTTTCCAAGATTCTCTTGATTCAGTTGCTTGTTTTACGTTTGGAATAAAACCATCTGTGATATGTTCAAATATAGTGTAGTCATAAAGTCCCTACACTGCCTTAGCAAAGTCAGTTACACAACAACTAAGTTAGCCAACATTAGCCACCATAACCTAGTGGTCAGACCAGACCAGGTGAGCCTGTACTGGTTTCAGTAGCTGTGTGTCTTAATGTCTGTTCTAAGAGAACGATTGTTTTATTTCTTCTTTCAAAAGGTACAAAGTTTTGTTTTCCTTCTGCGAAGTTGACAGATGTTTGGAATCTGCATCGAAAATCCAGATCATATTCAAACCTGGGACACTTATTGTATTACACTGTAGAAACTCAAACTGAGTTTAGCTCCTGTAGGCACACAAAACTCTGTGTGCCTTGGAAAAAAAAAATGCATCTCACAAAAGATCTTGTACCATTCCATATCTGTAAAATCAATTTTGCAGCCGCAGTCAGAACCTCTCTGACTCCAGTGAATGCGTGGGTAGTGGATACAAGCGAGGCCTGCGGTGGCTTGGAAACATCAGGTATTAGACTCTGGTATTTGACAGGCAGTGGATCATGTTGTACAGAGGGACTTGTGTGTTGTCCATATTTGCTTCTGGTCCCAGATGTTCAGCCAGCAGGAAGACTGTAGAGACAAAACTTTACATCAGTTGGTTTTGCATTTGATCAAAACTGGTTGGTTTAAGTTCAGTTTAGAGGTACTTTTCTGAGTATTTCCAACTTCACACTTTTGCTATAAATATTGTGCTTTTTACTTCACTACATTTATTTGTCGCCTTTAGTTACTTTGCAGATTCAAATTAATAATACAAAATATAATCAACAAATAGCTTCTGGTGTATTTTTATGGATAAAGATAAGACTTTATTGATCCCTTGGTGAAATTCACAAGCTATCTAGCAGTATCTAAAGTAGTAGCTGTAACATCAAAGCAATATTAATGCATGAATAATTATAATGCCATATTCTGAAGTGGGCCATAATGCAGAATGAGTTCTTTTACTTTTTGAATTTTAATTATGTTTTGGTGTTAATTCTTCTGTACCTTTACTTAAATGTGAACCTTTGTGCCAACAAACCAAAGCATTAGGTTTTGTTACTAAAGTACAGAAACATTTCCTAAAAACATGGCGAAGGAAAATAAAACGATGACCATCAGCACATTATGGATTTGAGAAATGTAAATGGCTAAAACATTATGTATGTGTGGACCGTGGTTGTGTTATGAATCTGTTGAGATTGCTGTAATAATTTTTGTGTTTTCAGATGGAGAAATTATCAGTCAGATTAAAATGACGAACCTCGCACTGGCTGAGATTAAAGAGCTTCTGAAGCAACAGGTAGTAAATATTTGGAAGCATGAAGTTAATATCTGTACGTAATGTTGATTATCTTCATTTTGTGTAACTGAACACAACTCATACACGTATGTGTGCTTCTAAAGAGAAAAACCCCACAACCGATCATTTTCCAATAAAATCAGATGCATTTGAAAAATGAAGAGACGAAACTGGATGTTAAGGATTTTAAACTACCTCCTTTATATTTTACACTGGTGTACCAGAATCATCTACTTCTAAAAGCTAAAAACCCAGAACATATTTGAACAATTTCAAATTTCAAAAATGATTCTTCAGTCCTCAGAAATCCTGCTTTTTGGGCAGGCAAATGTTTTAATATAAATGTGTTTCCAAAATGAATTTGACTCCGTTGTCAGCAGCCATTTCATTTTCAAGAGAAGAAGATTCAGTTTGATTGGCTTGAGGCATCAAACAAACAATAATTTTACTGATTGTATTTTCCAGATAAAAGAGATTGTATTCCTGAAGAACACAGTGATGGAGTGTGAAGCCTGCGGTGAGTTGACCAGTGCTTTACTTACACTTACATTATTCAACTGAATTTAAATCTGTGGCTGTTAGATGACTTTACGCTGACGACGACAGCTCATTTCATACCTCTCTACACTGTTTATAACAGTTCCTGAACTTTCCAGGAACTCTTTTCCCATCGTTTTAGTACACAAGAATATTATCAAGAAACAATGGGACAACATTTCATATCAGCTTCTAACGCTAATGTACTACAGAATCCATCACGACAAATTGGACGAGATGATATAAATGAATCAGCATGTCAAAGACACGTCAGTGTGCAGAGGATATTTGAGCCTCTCTCTCCTCAGGGATGGTCGGAATGCAGCCTCGTCCCTCCTGTGTGCCCAACCCCTGCCACCACGGGGTGAAGTGTAAGGAGACGCCTCACGGCATAAAGTGTGGACCCTGTCCTGACGGCATGGAGGGCAACGGTACCCACTGTGCTGACGTCGACGAGGTACGCAGAGATACGACACGACTGCATTGCAACACAGTACAATGCATCCATGTGATGTTCTCATAGCACAGATTGTACTGGTGAGTGGTGGAAGAAGTATTCAGATACTTAAGTAAAAGTATCATTCCCACTCTGTGAAAATACTCCACTACAAGCAAAAGTCGGTCATTGAAAACCCTACATTAGTATGATCAGCAAAATGTTCTTAAAGTATCAAACGTTCAAGTACTCGTTATGCAGAAAAATGGTTACTATATAGTAACCATATATGGTTAATTTTATATATGATGTTTCTGGACTAATATTATATTTTACTATATATATATATATTATTTATATATATATGCTGTAGATGTTTACGGTTGTATTAATTTTAACTACTGTTGGGTAGTTTAATCAACAGCAGAGCATTTAATAAGAGTACAAAAATGTGTTGATTCCCAGACATTACAGGAAGTCAGTCAATGGGTGTCTACAAAACACTCCTATT
Organism: Gadopsis marmoratus; assembly: GCA_036023855.1. Classification (NCBI taxonomy): domain Eukaryota; kingdom Metazoa; phylum Chordata; class Actinopteri; order Centrarchiformes; family Percichthyidae; genus Gadopsis; species Gadopsis marmoratus. Next base: position 33,834 of record JAVQJF010055211.1, on the reverse strand, counting down.
AGGTTTGTTACACCTCTTTCATTCTTATTGGTTCATATACTTATAAGGGTATTTATCCTCAAATAGATTGTCATTCATGAAGCGACATGTTGATCTAAAGATCGAAACACATTTGAACGTTATCATCTCAGAAAACCTGACGTAACGGAACCAGATTTGGATTCTCGATGAACGTGTTGACGCGCGTTCCTGTGTCTTTGTTGTCGACAGTGCACCGTGATGCCGTGTCACATGGGCGTGCGCTGCATAAACACCTCCCCGGGTTTCCGCTGTGGTTCCTGCCCTGCTGGATACACCGGCCCCCAGGTTCAGGGCGTCGGCCTTGCCTACGCCACCGCCAACAAGCAGGTCAGCGCCGGCGAACACGCGCCGTTCAGCTCAACGAACAACAAAAGAAGGAAACAAAAGTGTGGACATTCAGTCTTGACATTGGGAAGACATATCTGTGATAAAATATTCTAACCTCAAGGTTCACGTACAAGCTTTTTCTGTCCCACCACCTTCTTCAGCTAAAACCTTGAGTTTAGTATATTTTATCACAGATAATAAATTAGTGCTGTTATTTCAGTTGTAGCAGTGATAGTGGCAGTGCTAATTATAATAATTATTTATAGAGCACTTTTCAAAATCCACATTACAATGTGCTTCACAAAGGCAGCAAACTAAAAAACACAAGATATAAAATCATCAGGTTTTTAAATGTAAACAAATACCAACACTGCATTGGGAAAGGCAAGAATGGGAAAAGAAGAACATTTTTAAAGGGAATAAAAGACAGTTAAAGAGAGAAAATTAAAAAGACGGGCTCTAGGCAGTAGTCTATTACTAGTGTTTTATAACACAATGACTAACAACATAAATATATCAATATATAAAAGAAGTCTAGCAGTAGAATGAGGCCGTGTTGTTCCTAAAGATTAGGATTGATTAGTCATCTACAATAACTGCTAAGCAGCCTTTAACCAATTAAAGGTTTAAAAAGAACTGTGTAAAATATCAAGATGCTGAACTATGGAAAACATTCAATACTTGTCTTCTATATTCTCCCCTTTTCGAGATTGCTGTTTGCTTTTTGATGAAACCTGGCGGAGAGGAAACTCTCCCCTCTGCACCTCAACATGTTTGTCTTTGCCTCTCAGCACTTCCTTGCTACATTCATCAGCAACACCTCCTCACTCGCTCCTGTACATACAGTGTGTCGAGCAGCGAGCACTGGTCTGTTTCAGCGCCGCCTCAGTCCTCAACACTGGACTGCACTTCATTACTTTCTGCCTCTCATTCCAGTCTGGACGTTGCTCAGATGCTCTTTCTCTCCGTTTGTCCTGTCAAGGTGTGCAATGATATCAATGAGTGCAAAGGCTCCAACAATGGAGGCTGTGTGGAGAACTCTGTCTGCATGAACACCCCTGTGAGTATTAACACAAGGAATTTACGATTATTCACTGACTGTCGCGCTTGAGGAAAGTCCGCTGCTAATACACAGGATAACCCACAAGAATGAAAACGAAACAGGAGAATCCTGAAAATACAAACTCACCAGAGGGAAGGTCAGTTCTCAGTGAGCTCCCAGGAATACAGAAAGGTGTGATGCAACAGAAACGCAACTTACAGCGAAACTGTCACTTTTTAAAAGAAGAAATAACACAGTACTCCTCTTACAAATAAAGAAAAGTTGAATTCATAAACAAGAAAATGCACCGTTACTCAATACAGTACAGGTTTGGTTACTACAGGCTTACTTGGTCTGGTATGAAGCTTATGGAAGCGTATGTTACAGTGTCAGAAATGTGGATGTGTCTCATAGTGCATTCTAGAACCACGGTTTTGGACTGACGAACAAAGGTTTCTCTCACAACTGTCACTTTTTGTCTGGGACAGCCCAGAATCACGCAGTTTGTAGGGACCTTTACTGCAGTGAAATTAGTATAACCCAGCATAACCCGTGTATTTCTCCCTCCCGCTGCTCAATGCAGTCTTCGGAGGTTCTATCCCAACAATTCTAATGTAGCAGCATAGACTGACACTCACCCTTATCAGCGATGTGATGGGCCTGTTTCCTCTGTGTGCCATCAGGGCTCGTTCAGGTGTGGTCCCTGTAAAACGGGCTACGTCGGGGATCAGCGACGTGGCTGTAAACCGGAGAGAGCCTGTGGGAACGGCCAACCCAACCCCTGCCACGCCAGCGCTGAGTGCATCGTCCATCGAGAGGGTACAATCGAGTGTCAGGTGAATAAATGTAACTTTCTACTTCTTGTTCTGTGGTCACATTTCTCAGCGCAGAAGTGGGCAGTTTCACATTTGTCAAGTAGAATTGAAATGTTTTATGATTGTAAAGTGTGAAGATCTTTATTATCCCCCTCCGATATCTATACGTATCCAATTTAAGTATTTATTTAGTTCCTCTGACCTCTCAACAGGGACTAATGTCAATGGAAGTTGATTTGAGCTAATGTGAATTTGAGATTTTTTGTGTACTTTTACATAAAAAGCTCAGCTTTAAAAAAAGTTCCTGTCCATCACTATAAATCATGAGAATAACACAGGAATATTTATCACATCTTTTGTAAGAGCACTCTTTTTTTGACCCTTCACCATCATTTGCTTGTGAAAAATCTAGAAGATTAGACTTCATTTACTCTAAATGAGACAGTGAGGTCATGCAGCCATTTAAACACTCATGAACCAACCCTTATAAAAATGAAATATACTGTATAAGTTTGAATACTTGATGCCAGAAATTGAGAAATCAAAGGTTTGTTTGAGCCCTGAAGGTCACCTGGTACCGTATGCAGTACACAACAGTACATTAAACGTCGTCCATCCTCACAGTGTGGAGTTGGGTGGGCTGGTAACGGCTACCTCTGCGGGTCTGACATTGACATTGATGGGTTCCCCGATGAGAAACTGCATTGTCCCGAGAGGAACTGTAACAAGGTGAGTCACCTTTACGTCCATGGGAAATCTTTGAAAACTGGTGACACAAAAACAGAGTCATTCTTGAATAGAATCGTGTTCTCCACGGTAGGAGAAGCCGATCAATAACACTGTAGGTTGGGTCTGATTTTAGTTTTCCCTCTTGTAGTCTAGTTTAACAGTGGCTGTTTTTCTTTTCAGGATAATTGCCTCACTGTGCCCAACTCTGGTCAAGAAGATGCCGACGGCGATGGAATTGGAGACGCCTGTGATGAGGACGCAGATGGTGACGGGATCCTCAACACACAGGTTCATGCATAACGGACAGCGATGGGCCATAAAAATGAACAAGAAGCCTGCGTACAGCTATGTTTCTTTAGAGACTAAAACAGCTTCTTTACAGGATAACTGCGTGTTGGTGCCTAATGTCGACCAGAGGAACATTGATGAGGACGACTTTGGCGACGCCTGCGACAACTGCCGCGCCATCCAAAACAACGACCAAAAAGACACAGATGTGGACAAATTGGGTGATGAGTGTGACGAAGACATTGATGGTGATGGTTAGTATTCTGCTTTTTTTTTCCGAACACATTGTCACTTCAATACGGATTTGTTTATACATTAAGTATTGATGCTTTGAGTTATGAACATTTGAACATCAAAATGGATTAAAAAGTGCATTTAAAGCTGCAAACTGTGCACAGTACATGCAGCCAAATAAAGGCTATATACCGAAATCCAGAAAAAACAGAGCTGGAATTTGAAGACGAGGCAGTACTATAAGGTACTTCAACGTTCACTGATGCCCACGTTAATCTCAGGAATCCTCAATCACCTGGATAACTGCAAAAGGGTTCCCAACGCTGACCAGAAAGATCGTGATGGCGACAAAGTGGGAGATGCCTGCGACAGCTGTCCTTATGTTCCAAACCCCGACCAGGTCAGAAAGCCCTTTTGTAAACCACTCATCAACATGTGTTGTAAAACTGGTTCTGCAAATGAAAGAAAATGTTGCCTCTAAATCAAGAACATGCATTCGAGTTCATTTGATTGGTGAGTCTGGTGCGTACGGGCAAGTACATACAAACGTACAAATGAATTCACACCAACAATCATTCATTTCACCCTTCTCAGACGGACGTGGACAACGACTTGATCGGAGACCCCTGTGACACCAACAAGGACAGGTATTGTGCGACCTCTTCAATCACATCACCTATACTGATGCTTAATGATCTGTGAAACTGGAGACCCAAATCTGCACGTGCCAGTAAAAATCTCTCTCGTCCAGTGACGGCGACGGTCACCAAGACTCTCGGGACAACTGCCCAGCCGTCATCAACAGCTCCCAGCTGGACACCGACAAGGACGGCAAGGGGGACGAGTGTGATGATGACGATGATAACGACGGCATCCCGGACCTGCTGCCACCTGGTCCTGATAACTGCCGTCTGATCCCCAACCCTCTGCAGGAGGACTCTAACGGTGAGTAAGGCCCTGACTTCGTACAGTATTATTGTAATTGCTCTTACGTCTAGTGAATAACAAAGAAAAGGTTTTCTTTGACTCTTTATCTTCTCAGGTGATGGTGTGGGTAACGTGTGCGAGAAGGATTTCGACAACGACACTATCGTCGACACCATCGACGTTTGCCCAGAAAACGCTGAGGTGACCCTCACCGACTTCAGGGAGTACCAGACCGTCGTTTTAGATCCGGAGGGAGACGCACAAATCGACCCCAACTGGGTGGTGCTGAACCAGGTCAAGTTTTAGTTCTCGTTTTGTTTATGTATTTTTTTTGTGTCATAAAAAAAAATTAAACTTCTTCTTAAATCCACTCTTTTGTTTGTGCAGGGAAGAGAGATTGTCCAGACTATGAACAGTGATCCTGGCTTGGCTGTCGGTATGAGCATTACACACAGTATATGTGCTATTTAAAGGGATAGTTTGACATTTTGGGAAATCGCAGTGAGTTAGATTGAGAAGATCGATACCACAAAGGGTGGTCGTGTGCACCTTCACAAAACCTCAGTGGGATAAGTGTTTGATAAAAAAAAATCAATATAATTGCAATCCAAAGAGTACATGCATTGTACAACCAGTGACCATCCATCCAGTGACACAACAATGTCTTCACCAGGCTACACTGCTTTCAGTGGCGTGGATTTTGAAGGGACGTTTCACGTAAACACGGTAACGGACGACGACTACGCAGGATTTATCTTCGGGTACCAGGACAGCTCCAGTTTCTACGTAGTGATGTGGAAGCAGGTGGAACAGATCTACTGGCAGGCAAACCCGTTCAGAGCCGTGGCAGAACCAGGCATCCAACTGAAGGTAGTCTGCCGTGGCAGGTTTACTCAGAGGCATCTTTAACTGCAAACATGGCTGCAGAAGTTCAACTGTTTAACCGAGCAGTTCAGCAGAAATACCACTTTCTGGCACCATTAATTAGTGGTTTATAAGCTGTAATTAATGGCTAACAAATAATGTATTAATGCTTTATAGATCAGTTGTAAGGCGTTAAAAAGAACAACTTTTGGGTTGCCAGATTTGGAAAATTCTCCTCCAGCATGACTTCGCTTGTCTCTAATTCATCCATCCTATAATGGACCGGGACAAGTGCTGCAAAAGTTAGTCACCTGCCGTTAGAAGTATTAATGAAACACTAAAAGTAGGGTTTTTACAATAATCCATTAAGTCTGGCGTTGGAAAAAAAAGCTGTTTACAAAAGAACATTTGTACCAAAATCCATTTTCTAAAGTCCAGAGAGGTTAATGAATCAAAGGACAAAACGAAGAGCATGCTGGAGGAGGTTTATTCACAACCTGATGACCCAGATGTTGTTCTTATTAATGGAATACAACAGACCTATAAAAAAATAAAGTAATCAATTACAGCTCATTAACCCATTATAAGTGGTGCCTTATCAGAACATTACTACCAGTACTTCTCAGACAGTTTGGGTTTGTTTGGGTTAAACCTCAGTGGTCAGCTGTTAGCGAATGTCTAAACTACCTCTGTAAGTGTGTGTGTGACAATATGTCAGTTGTTCCTAAAGCTTTACAACAGTCTTAAAGACACACAAACATACAAAAGTTGCCATGATCCACTAACTGGTCTACTGCAACCTAAGGACAAATCAGAGGTTAGTCCAGAGAATATAGACTTGTTGCCATTTGTGGTTTTGAACAGGCTGTGAAGTCCAACACGGGTCCTGGTGAAAATCTGAGGAACGCTCTGTGGCACACTGGCGACACGAGCGACCAGGTCAAACTCCTGTGGAAAGATGCTCGCAATGTTGGCTGGAAGGACAAGACCTCGTACCGGTGGTTCCTCCAACACCGACCCGCTGATGGATACATCAGGTACTGACCGAGTTAAAGGAATTCCCCGACTCCTTAGGGGAAAAAAGAAAAAACAACTTATTTGGAGGAAGTTACACGAGGCAAATAAATTGTTTTATCAGTTTCATCCCTGTGCATTCAGATGGGTCCTTCACATGTTTAGCAAAATGTAACACAACTGGAAGGTGGGAGAAAGTGCTACACCTTCCAGCTGCGTCTAAATGGTCTTGGTTGCTACCTGCTCTCTGTTGGTGTGCAGAGTTCGTTTCTACGAGGGTCCTCAGATGGTGGCGGACACAGGCGTCATCATAGACGCCACGATGCGAGGAGGTCGACTCGGCGTCTTCTGCTTCTCCCAGGAGAACATCATCTGGGCCAACCTGCGTTATCGCTGCAACGGTGAGTCAAGACTCCGGTTCTGTGGGCAGAAAGGGCTCCGCCTGCCTTCAGCGACAGTTTTGTTTCTCTCACCTTTGTCACACGAGCTGGCTTGCTTCCTTTTACACTTACAGTTACACTTTTGCACTTACATTGGTTTTGCATGTTTCAGTTACCCTATTATTTGTCTCTTTTAAGTACTAAACAAAAGGAGATTTTAACCAAGCATTAATGTTTTCAACACTTTACAAATGGAGACAATACATTCATGCATACAGTTGTTCCAAAGCTTCATGGACTAACATGAAGTTAGAAGAAAGAAGTAAAAAAGACTAAAGGCATTTTACTCCTGTGTTAAACAAAAAGCTAAAAGAGCATTATGATCAATTTGGGTGTGTGAAAACATTTTGTACTTGCTGGAAATAGCCAAATATAGATGCAAAAGTAGACACATGAATGCATCCATAAATCCCAAAAGTAGTTTTCCTGCTCCTTTGGCTGGTCCAACTGTAAACTAAACATCGGTTTCACGTCCTGTTGTTCATCCCTGCAGACACTCTTCCTGAGGACTTTGACACCTACAGAGCCCAGCAGGTCCAGCTGGTGGCCTGATGACGACAATCACCCGGGGAATTCAGGGAACACTTTCCGAAGCCGAACTGGGATCAGAAATAAAATCAGCACTTTGCAAACATTTATAAAAACAGAAAAGGTCGACCACACGTGTTTGAAACCTCCTCAGTTTTAACATGAACACTGGTCAGCTACGCTTTAAAGACTCCTGTCAGAAGAGGAAACACAGCAGTAAAAACTTATATATTATATAATAACACAAACTGTTTTAATTGTTTAGCTGTTACTGACCAGAAATTTCTGTCATAGTTACAAAATAAATAATCATGTAATCATTGAAAGATGAACTATTGCAAAGATTTAACGGTCACTAATGAATAAATTAGGGTTTTGGTAAATGATGTGCAGTATCTGGATGAATTTAAACTCTGGTAAGTGTGATGTGACCATTTGCTATGGCTGCACAGCTGATTGTGCATAATCAAAAAATACTGATTGTAGCCGTTAATCCATTCTGATAGAATATTAGCTTATCAGCAACGATGAAATGTTAGTTTAGTAATAATCTTCTAAACCTATTAACAAAAAATGGAATGCTGTCTAAGCGTATTAGAGGTGACGCCATATAGTAGCTACACTGCAAAAAAAAGGTCCAGCATATGATTTTAAGTAACAGACGTGACTTTTTTTTCAAACTTAACAGCTTTTAGTGGAAATCAACATTCTGAACATTTCACAAGCATGCACATATCCAAAATAATCTTTTAAATTTTGCATTTGGAAATACAGATTACAAAATAGAAACGATAGCAAAGACAATGTACAACAGGATTGAAACACCACGCACGTCCGCAGCAACACACACTGACGTTAAATGACATCGGACAGTGTGCGTTTTTTCTTTGTTTAATCGGCATATTCTGCAAATCAAGACTATGTGCATTGAAGAATCTGTCTTCCACATTCAATTTAATTGACATTGTTCTTTCATCTTATGAACAAATGGCCACATAAAGAGAATCACATGGCAACAAATAAATAGCTACAGATCTTTTACTATGACTTACAGGACAACAGTGATATAATGCTATTCTCACTATAAGCTTTAGGTGGAACTTAAACTGTTTTTCCAGAGAGCTGCAGAGTCATTTAGAAAACCCCATGATATTAAAGGGAGATTTTTCTCAGATCTAAAACACTCTGGGAATAAGCAGTAAAGACCGAGCAGCAACTCTTTCCTTTCACCCTGGGACTGGAGAGACGCCTCGAGACGCAGGACTCCTGCTTGAGCTCCACTCGTCTGCTTACTCAGTTTGGGACAAGATTTAGCTTCACTGCTGTTGAACACAACGTATACACAGGCAAGTAAGTGGTGTCTCAGACGAGAGCAAGCAGATGTGTCAAAACAGTTTACAAGACGTAGAAAATATACTTCCGAGGTGATTTGTTCATCTTATCCGTTTGGAAGATGGACTTCCAGCCTTCGCTCTGGAGCCTGAAAAGTTTGCTTTCCATATTTCAGTGTTTAGCCTCAGACTCAAAATGCTAACTCCTGCTCTACACATAAGTCAATGTTTTCCCACCAAGACCAAGTGACATATAACCTCAGCTTTTCACCCTAATAACTGCCTTCCCCCCAGTTCCTCACTTTAATAGGTGTATTAGCTGCCTAACGTGAACTCAAATATTTACCAGTGTTGCTGTTTGCAAACCTGTGACAAGTGAAAAAGGCATCTAATGTCACATGTTGTCATACGGTGCAGGCGCAGACCAGTGTGAGCTTCAATGCTGCAAGTCCATCAAAATTTAAACTCTTCTCCAGCACAACATGCAAGATGTAACCAACGTTTGCCGTTTCGCCTGCAGGTAGGTGAAATGTTTGGTGGATAAAAAGTGACGTACTGGGGAAGAGTTGTTTGACATGTTTTAATTTTGATGAAATCACATTCATGTCTAAAACATGCACTTTAGAGTTCAAGCCAATTTGATGAGGTGAGGCGGCGTTGCAGCACCGTGCAGTACTCTGGTAGTGGCAGCATGTGTGGTCAAAGTCAAGATGCAGGGCCGCTTCACTTGAGCAATATTGACGGTTGCAACTAACTCCTAAAGCCATTCTAGTGTCACTGTGAGTCGCTCAAACTGGTTGCCATTTTCGTGTATGTGTGTGTCTGTGTGCGAGTGAGAGGGAAATGACCAACAAAGAAATACATTCGCAGTGCCGTTCCTTTCCAACACGAGAGCACAAGCTGTACTGGAGTAAGCCCTTTCTAGTTTTGCATCCCCTTAAATCTTCACTGATAAAAAAAAACACAAAACAAGACCAGCCAAAATATAGTTTACAAAGGAAAATAGAGAATTCATCTTTTCTTTAACATGAAAATATCTCCAGAGGATACTGTACATCTGGAGTGAAACAGTCAGCATTCACATCGGGCAGAACAGTCCCTGCTCGAAAGCCAGGAAGTCACAAATAAAGTGCAAAGCAACTAGTGGACTAAACATTGCACAAAAGCAGGAAAAACCCCACAAAAAACAACACACAGACTTGCACCGGTCCAGAACCTGACATGATAGGCAACAACACAAAACAATCATATCGGATGCCTTAAAACACACTTCAGCATAGCGAGGCCAAACTCCTGCACATAACATGGGATAAGATGTCATGCAGTCGGCTGCGTAATGCAGAAGCTTCAGAAGATTCAAGTCCACATATGCAAATCAATCAATCGGTGCCCGTGCCAACCTGCAAGCTTTGCAAGACAGAACCTGCTTCTATTTTCTCAAATACAGCCAAAAAAGTTGCAGCGACGGAGAGGAGGTGCCAGGGCCGACTGCATGATTCTCTCCGTACGACGACAGACTGTTTACACTCGTACCGGTGAGATGCTACAGCAGGAAAAGAGCGAGCGGAACAAGCAACAAGTTTGATTACTCAAGATAGGAAATAGGGACGACCGAAGAGCAGAAAGAGGAAGAGCCTGGTCCGACTGTGACTGGACCAAAACGTCAGGCCATTTTGGCTAAAACTAGGACATTCTCATCATTCGTGACGTAGCATTATACAGAGATGGAGGTAACAGAGTCACTAAACAGGAAACAGTGTAAACTGTCGCACAGGAGAAACCCATACATGCATCCCTTTAGACTTTGTGATAGCGTTACGTTATACAAATCAAACCTGCGGAGATATAGAAGGCCTTCATTTAGAGGTTTTGACTGTCAGTTTTAGTCATGCATTTAGTCTCAGCTATAGCGTATATATGTACAAGGTCAGTGTGAAGGACAAGTATTCAGCAGGATGACAGGAAGGACGTGACCGTAAAGCTCAAAATCACAGGCATTACTGACAATGCCGCAGTGAAATTTGGCTCAAACACAATGCTTTTTTTTTTTTAAGGAATAATTATACATTTGTTTCAGTGACTTAAAGGAAAAATCCAACTTTAGATAAATAAACTGGTAAAGTGTCGTGCCTTTCTGGACCTTTGTTTCAGTGGTTTCCTGGCACATGACAATCGTCCAGATAATATTTTTTTTACTACAGTAAAATGTTTCACTAATCTGAAACAGCAACAGTAAATCAGGTTCGTCGTCAGTTCTTTCGGGATTAGAGAGAAAGGGCTTCTTTGCAGACAACGGTCACACAGGAAGCGATGTGTTCAGGTGATGAGGAAGAAGTAGACGACATGGCAGAGTGAGAAGGTCACAGAAAAAGACAGAGAAGAATTTAACTTCATTACAAAGTAAAAGCTGGAGTTATGCTTCTCCACGAAGATGTTTCTCTGCCCGTGGAAATAAATTTACGTAAATGAGGGTACGATTTCACTCGTTGATTGTCATAGCACCACTTGATGGATGTCGCACACTCACTATATACTCAAACTAGTCGAGTTCACGTTTTTCTTTCAGGTTAAGCTTCTTCTTAAAATGACAAATGTATCCCTCGACGGAAAAAGGAGGCCACAACTGAGCCGGCATTTACCGTTTAGTCGAAGTAATCATTTAAATGTTTTCGCCCAGTTTGTACAAGAGTAAAGGAGCCCTGAAAGAAAGATCATTTAATTCAAATAAAAAAACCTAGTATTTTGGGACAGTAGGGGTTCCGTACAGAGCAATAATGCCTGCGAGGTCTGCGACGTTTACTGTCAATGGCCTTACTAGATCACAATACATATTCGTATAGTGTTGGTGAAAAGGAGAATACTGAGCCTTTCAAGTGACTCAAAACTGTCGTAGGCGAAAGCAGCCTAAGCTGACCGTTAACCGTTCCTAAAGGTCTTTTCTTTCGGAGGTGCAAGTCGGCCTTGGTACAACAAAGCCTCGGCCTCCATTACAACACCACATCAGAAGAGTAAATCCAGCTTAACTTCTATAATGTGTTAAACAACAAAAACATCAGAGGTGGATTTTTCCTTTAAGGGTGGTTTTTTGTTGTTGTTGTTGTAGCACTTGCATAGGAATCACAGATCTGTTGACAGCAAAACAAAACCTCTGATGGAGGATAACAGCAGACAAACACAAGAAACTGTAACAAAAATTGTACAAACGCAGAGGTGTGCAGTAACTCAAGCGTGATTCCTTTTCGGGAGGGAGGAAGGTTAGGGAGGGGGGTTGGAAACCTTCCCAACAGAGCTTTAGGTGAGTAAATGATTAGCACGTCTGTACATGAACATTACAATACAGCAAACATGATCCCACAGACCTACACACACCTCTCAGGGAAACTCTGACAAAAAGCCAACGCAGATTGAAATCTGGAGTGAATTTTAAAACTTGACACAGTTTGCTTGTACACGTTTTGGCAAAAAGAGGTCGTGTCATGGCTGTAAGTTGGAGATGATATATCAATATATACATTTTCAGATGAAACCTGTGTAAACATCTTCCGGTTGAAGAGGTGTCGTAAACGGTTTTGGACTCTTGACTACATCCCTGACTGTTTGTCATTATTTTGTTGTCGTTTGTAACACTTAATGGAACGGGGCCGATCTTGTGGAAAGACTGCATACAATACTAAATATATAAATATACTAATATTCTTTCTTACACAGAACCTTTATGTACTTCATCCAGTTTACTAAATGGAATAAACAGACTTTATCCAACTCTGAAATCTTAAGTTTGCATCTTATGAAAACTTTTTGGTGGCTTTAATACTGTTCAACGTCCTACAATCGACCCTTAAACTCCCTCTACATTGTACTTTTGTTATTGATGACCTCTGCGACAAAGGTCATTAGCGTTTTGTTAGAGCTTCCCTGTCAAGGAGCAAAAAGCCTCCCCATAATTGCACTCCTCCTTAAAATACTTCAAACGCATCGTGTGATTTTTCTTTTTTGTTTCGTTTTTAGCCCCACTTTAAAAAACATCAACAATTTGGCTATAAACTGTACCGATACAAAATACAGTACATTGATTTGTCAAACCTTACACAACATAACCACAAATATCACGGACCAAAAGTTTAGTTCCTCTCAAATACAAGAAAATGTTACAATAAGTTACGAAAATACGCTGTCACATTAGACACTTAAGTAGAACAGTAGAATACTCATGTAAGGCAAAATCAGGTGATTTCACAGTGACGACTTAAAAAGATTTAAGATTTTAGTGTTTAAAAACAGACCGCTTCCGTCACTGAAAAGAAGCTCAGTCTGGATATATTATTGGCTTTTCACTGGCAGAAAGTTAATTTGGACGATTTTTCTTGCTTTCTAGTTTAATAGAAATACCTGATGATTTTCTCAGAAAAAGTTAATTCAAGTGGCGTAAAACCAACCCATTTCTGGAGCACGCAGCATTTTCTGGAGCTGTGCTAAAAACTATGACATTTTGATTTGACCGTTGGGCTGCAGCATGGCAACGTCTACCGCGTCCTACGTCAGAGAATGGCACATCGAACACCAAAGAGCAACTATGGGGAGGTTTTGCACTCCTTCATTAACCAAGTAGCTTAAACACATATATAAATATGTTGGTAATTAATAAATAGACACAAAATACATCAGTGCAATTTTACACTATGCCTACAAAGAGCATTTTGGCATCAAATTTAAATTATGAAATGGACTATAAAATCTTTAACCAAATAAATAAAACGTATAAATACATAAAGCATCAAAACATACAGTACATGATGAAAATAACATTTGGTTGTCAAAAATAAAGCTTTGAGTGTGAAATAGAAAGCCGTTACGGCATGATGGGAAAACCGATTCGTTTGATTGCAGGGTACAAGCAAACCGGCTGTGGTATATTTTCCTTCCTTTGTTTGTTGTTTTAAACACAGGCGGTATAACGGGTACGGAGCCCAGTGTCCTAGCAGCTTCCTGCTATGAGCAAATATCAACAAAAGACTAATATTAAGGAAAATATGGGAAAAAAAATAATATTTTCAAATGTGCGTTTTTGGAATATATGTGGCATGTAATGGTACACTGTAAACACAGCAGGCTAGTGAAAGCGCTGAGCGACCAATCTCATTCAAAACAACAGCGAGGGCATTCCCACGGGCAAGCCACTGGATGTCTTTTTCCCTGTTGTCTTTTGGTGGCACATCGTTTCAAAGGGCTTCACGGAGTCGAGGGCGAGGTCGGACAGCTAGACGGCCATGCAACGAGGGAGAGGGTTCATCCTGCCCTTTTTTTTCTCTCCATTCACAAGTTAGTGTGGGGGTTTTTTCCGTCTTGTTCTTGGCCACAGCCAGCTTCTGACGCTACAGCCTGTCCATCCTGAACGTGTCCTCGGTGGCGGGGTCGGCAAGCACCATGTCGGGGTCATTGAGCATGTGTAGTCCGTCCAGGGTGAGTGGGTCGATCTTCAGCTCGTCCAGAGGAAACTGAGAGTCTGCGTCGAAGCTGACGTCACCGACGCCCGCCAGAGAGTTGGTCAGCTCTTTGGAGAGGCTCGGAGGAGACTCCCCTGTGACTGAGATACGTGACATCAGAGAAACAGTGGGCACTGACATCTGAGAACGACGGGGCAGGTTCGGCTAGTGTCATGTGAACATTTTTTTACACAGGTTCGAACTAAGTTTAAAGAAGTATTTTGCATTTTGTAACCAGTAACAGTAACTACTTCCTAGCATGGCATACTGCTTTATCTGTGATCATGGTCAAACACAGCACAAGTATAATGAGGTAAAAGTGTTTCTGATGGACTTGTGGTGTCGCTACCTGTTAGGATGATGTTGGGGATGTTGCCGTGGCTACTGTAGCTGAGTTGCTGCGAGTCCTGTAGGCTGCTCCCGGTGAGGCCCATCATGGCTGCCTGTGTGTAGTTGAGGGTGGAGCACTGGTTGTAAAGGCTGGTGGAGCTGATGGGGTTCTCGATCATGTTAAACTGCTCCAGCTAAAACAAAAACAAAAAAAAAGAAGTTTTTAAAAAAGGCAGAGGATTGTAATTCGGTATAAGATCAGGGACGGTCGAAAGACGATAATTCTGCTACTGCTGCTTATTGACTGTGCGCTCTGTGTCACCTGGTGGGAAAGTGCATTGGTCTGCCTCAATGCCAACTGCTGATCGTAGAAGGAGTCGCCAAATATACTGCCCACCACAGGAATGTGCTGGAGGAAGAGAAGCAAGCCACAAAATTAAGAACAAATGTCAAGAAAACAGCTACAAGTAAAACATAAAAACAAAATTTGCTATCCAGGCCCATAAGCAGACATTTCAGCGATGGAGTAACAGATAACACAAGCAAAACACAACGTCACACAACTGTCAGACTGCAGTGACCAAAGCAAATGGTTTTCATGACGGTTGCGGTGCACAGGCAAAGTCTAGTAATAATAATAAAACAAGCGATGTTCTTTAATGACTCACACCTAATAAAAAAATGTTTTTAAATCTAAAGACATGGAACGGAAGTACGTGGTTGTTTGTCGCGTCCCCGTGGACAGGACACACACCGGTGCAGCCCTGTTCACTATGACACAAACACAAATCAACCCGTTACAATGGAAAATTCTGGTATTGTCACCCTGATATTTGTGTCCATTACGACTACTGGTCATAGTAACACTTAACTCACCACCTCTGATGTGCAGATGTGAGAAATGTGGACTCCAGCAAGAACAAAGTCAGTTGGAGAATGAGCTTCCAAATAGCTTCAATTTAACAGAAATCATCTGGTACCGAACTGCAAAGCGTAGCGTGTATTGGATCCACTCCGCTATGCAGTTTGCTGCAACAGCAACACGGTCTGTGTTTACTTTCAGTCAGAATCAAAGATTATAGCGTAGAGAGGATTTCTCTGGGGTTTTTTTTGGAAAGTTATCAGCGCTCAAACCTGAATCAGTGTTTCTTAAATCTCTGCAGCGGGGGTGGGGAGTAAAATGTCATCTTACAGGTAGGTCAGAAAGTATGAGAACACTTCCCAGGTTGACAAATAATTAACATTTTCTTGCAATGAGAAAAGCACCAACACTGTGTTTTTTAAGTGGTGGAGTCCGAGTCTAACTATTATTAACACCAGCCTTTTAGTCACTGATGCACCAGCGGTACTGAACCCATCTAAAGTCCCGGCTTTCATGTACCGATTAATATTAGACCTGTAGCTATAAAAATCTACTTTCTCCCTTTTTGATTATCCTGCCATAGACATGAGTCAGCTAGTTCTCACTTTAAAAAAGGTTCCCTGTGGATTTTTTGACCTTTAGTACACACACGGTGACCGATAGCTTCACACTAATTCCTCCGATCTGCAGGTGGTGGTAACGCGCCACAATGCGCCAACAAAGACAGCGAGTGAGCAGCTGGTAAACGTGGATGTTAAGTGTGAAAGCAAACTGAAAATCTTTTATTTACATGTCAATCATCTATTCAGTCATTTGATTGTATACCTAATATTTATTAATTATTTGTTTATGTATTTAATTAGCCAATAGTTCCAGTTTTGCGCATGTATTCTTGTCTTTTCTCTTTGCGGTAGCTGATGACTTCTGACTGACTGTCTCCTATTGTAAAATATTGTTTTGTCAAAGACCTGTTTCCTGTGTTTTGTTGAACTTTAAGAGCATAGCTAGTTTTTCCACAACATGAACAATGCTGGATTTAAAATACTTAAAATCAACTTTGCACTTGCGTTTGTTTTAGACCTCAAGGACACACACGGTGAGTTTTGGTGAGCAACACTGAATATAAGCGGAACTTCTGTTTGTTTACGAGAAAACTCCACAGGGCACCTTTAACTAACTCAAACTAAATAATGGAATATATTTGTGTTTCCTTTTCTTGTTTTAACATTACCAATAATAATAATAATAATAATAATAATAATAATAATAATAATAATATAATATTTTTAGCCTTTGACAAAGTCATTGTCTTTCTAGATGTAGCCTTTTGCCACGAAGTGGCCTTGGACCTTGAAAAACAGTAAACACAAAGTGTGTTATTAAAACACATGTAGCTGACTTTGCCTTTTTGCCAAATGTTTTACTGAAGATGGGATAAAGCTCAGATGACTTTTCCCCAGCGGAGAGACATGGATGTCTTGTTTGTGTTTGGTGCGGTTTTTATTTGCTAGCTGAAAGATTTTATGACATAATGATAACCTTTTAAGGCTTACAACTGATCAGGGCCTCCATCAACAAACTATCGTCATGTTGTCATGCACACAGTGAACAGTGACAGTGGTGATGAAGAAATTAGTTATGCAGCCGTTGACACCATGAGTGGTTAACTGCCGATACAGAAAATGAAAAGCAGCCTAACTCATCTACAATTAGCTTTCCCCCAGGCGCATAGCCCTTCCCCAAACAGAAGCTAACTTGTTGGGTGGGCCCTTACTTGAGGTGAGCCGCCGGGGGAGAAGCCTTGATTGGAGACTGGGGAGGTTGGAGACTGAGTGGCAGGTGAGCCTGTCTGATTGCGGTACTGTTGGAGGGAAGAGGGTTAGCTAGCACTAGGCTTCATGCCGGTCACACACAAATCTTAAAGGACGGGAAGTGAAAGGGCATCAGCCTTAGATCTGCTCATTATGTACATAAGTGGAAAATATTACCAATTACCACCAGATAAATCGTGGGGCCACGCCGAGGCTGACCAGTTTGTCTACACTTCTGGAAAATGTGATTGTAAAATAGTAACATCTGCTGGTGTTAATCTAGATAAATGGTAAAGTTAAGTGGTTGTTGCGTTATAGAGAATGGTCAAAAGATGTGTTTCTGCATCTTGTACATCTGAAAATATAACAGTGCCAAAGGGTGAGAAGAATTTGTCAGCTTTAAAAAGGACCTGCAAGCATCTTCCTTAGCAAAAATGTGAACATAACACAAGTAATGAAACTGGAGTTAAAAGGCATAATTATCTGGTAGTTAAGAGTAAAGATGTGTTTCTTCTATTATTCTACAAAATGACAAATAAGTGTCAAAGCTTAGTAGCGTAAGGATATGAAGGTATTTACTGGGATGTTTTCTAGGTAGCTGAAGAACTTTCAGAAAAATAAATAAAAGCTTAAGAATAAGCAAAATGGTCCCAGTCATCTCATCATATTAATTGTTAGCTCTGCTTCCACTTTCTGACTGGACTTCCGGGTTTCTTACCGAGCTGATACTGATGCTGGCGGTGGTCTGGCTGTCTGGAGAGGGGCTGCTGGTGGTACCAGGAGAGCCCAGAGTTGGCAAGGTGATGAGCTGGATGCCCTGCGACAGGGCCTGCTGCTGCTTCTGGAGGTCACCGAGAAGCTGAGCCTGGGCCTGGGCCGTCAGCTGGTTGAACAGGGGGTACTGGGCGAGCTGCTGCTCCAGGGTCAACGACTCTGTTGGCACGGCCTGAAGAAAAATACACACGGCCTCTGTTATAGCTAGTACCATAAAATGCGATGTTTGCTGAATCTACTGGAGGGTTATTCAAGTGCGATTTCAGTTCTTATTATAAAAACACCACCCAAACCACGTTTTACAGACCATAGCTAATAGTGTGGAGACATACTTTTGTAAAAAAGGGCATATGTGGACTACTCTCTTTAGCCAGCTGTATGGAGATAACAGTCCTTCCACTCATGTTACAGGGGAGTGCAGCAAATCAAAACACTGCAAAGCTTTAGGCCACAACTTTAGGTTGGCAGAGCCTTACCTGTGTGATGTTAACGGGTGAGGAGAGGGTGGGTGAAAGCTGCTGGGGGGACTGTTGGAGATGGAGGTCAGAAGTGAGGGTGAGAGGCACCACTGGTGGTTGCCGGCGCTGTCCCGTTACAGTCATGGTGGGCTGAGAGGGGGTGGGGATCCCTGGCGAGGTAATAAACGCAGTAAACACGAAAGGTTTCTTTGTATCCAACTGAACTGAAACCAACTAATTGCTGTAAATTAAAACCACCAGAGAAACAACAAAAGACTTCCTTTGTACGGGTAAATTAACATGATCTCCAACGTCCTCATCTGATGAACATTTAGATGTACTAAAGTTTCACTGTTTTCAAACAGTAGTTCTTACCATGGCTGGCAGCGCTGATGCCCAGGTGGGTGAGGTTGGTGGTCAGGCTGCCCGTGCTGATGGACGAGCTGAGGGAGGGGAAGGCCACGGTGTCCTCGGGGTCCAGCGGGGTGGACAGTGGAGGAGGGAACTGGATGTTGGTCAGATCAGGCAGCGAACCGCCAGTGTTGTGTGCAGCTGGGAGCACGGATGGGTTCAACTCCTGGTCTGGTGATGGGAATATACTAAAAGACACAGGTTCTGTCAGACGTGAGAAAAGCTACTCTCACATCACCCTACTTCTGAGTTCTGCTATGACAAAGTATGAGCACCAGGATTCAACCCACCAAAATGGATACCAATTGATTAGACAAATAATGAAGAAGCATGAGTTTCTTATAGAAATCAGAAGTGAAAATGTAGGCCTGCGTTTACAAATGTTACTGACATGAAGAAAGCTCTAGCCCCATCAGAAAACATTTAATGTTTAATGTTTTGTAAAATGTAATGTTAATGTTAATATGTTGTAGTATCAGTCCTCGTATTAAACTGAAGTTTAATTAATTTGAGGGTGACATTTCTAATCCCATACTCTGAATTTTGGTATCAGTGACCAGTTTGTGACTTGATCAGAATTATAGATTGCTCAAACATGTATTTAACCCATATTTTAAGTGGTGCTGAAACTATGTGCTGTGTGACATAGCTTTCATTTTACAAAAACCTTTAAAAAAAAAAAAAAAAAATCTCACTTTAGTTACCTACCAAAGCAGTTTTTGTCATAATTTATATACACAGTATATTTTTGTGTCCTCAAGACAACATGAAGGTGTCTGGAGCCTGATTAACAGCCTCACACTGATTAGCACCCTTCAGGTTTTTACTGGGATGTTTATTAATTGTGGTATTACAACCATAATGATAAATGCTTAGGTCCCTTTCCAGCACATTTCCAGTGTACCTACACCAGCTGTCTTGTATCAGTGCACTTATTTATGGCTGCGTGACTGAGAGGCTGCTATTACTCCAGTGTTTCACTATAAAGAAAAATAAAACAATACACTTAAAGCACTCACTTGATTCCTGGGACATCATGTGTGTTGGGCTTTGATGAATCATCCTAATGAGAAAACATAATCATGAGCCACACAGCTGAAGTGGGTTGAATGTATCATAGCAAGTGTACAAGTGTAGCCCTTCCCTTTTCCCCCATCTGCACCTTCTTGTCATCCCACAACTGCTCCTGGGCATCCTCGTCTGCATTTGACTCTGAATTCTCCGTCCCCGGCACTGTTAGCAGCAGTACTAAAAAAAAAAAAGAAAAAAGGACCGTTTCATGCTATGACAAAATGCATAACAATTCAAATCAGTGCAAGAAATGAGTCATCAATATCCGAGCCAGTCAAGCAGGATATAGTGCTGTGCAATAGATCCCTGAGAGTCTAAAAATAGCAGGGTTACAGACAGACTGATGCCAGCCAATCTTGCCTTCAACATATTTAAAGCCTCACACATAATCTATGGATAATCAGTGAGTTATTGATCCTCCTCTCTAGGCCATCCTGAGTCAGCGCCATTCAGAGCTGTTACTTCTCTACAGCCGACTGAGTACTGTACCAGCATGCTGAAGCAGTTCTTTGCCACAGATCAGTGTCCAGTTACTCCATAAATATTTCATTAAGAGTCTAGACCTACTTCTTCGTGACATCAACCCTTTTATGTTGCCTGCATTAGTGCATTGCACATTAATAAATAAAAGTGGCTGTTTGTCTTTGTGACTGGATCTCCCATTACCTCGTTTAGGCTGCAACTCCTGTGATCCCCCTGCAAACACATCCTGGGGCTTTGGATTCATGGCGCTCTGGTGTAAGGCAGAGTCTGAATTTGTCCTGTATGCGTTAGAAAGACGAGATGTTAGCAAAATCCCTGCCAAATCCCCAAAACTGGCAGAGTGCCAGTTCTACAGCATCATAACCATCAAGAATCACATTCTGTTACACAGCTTTATTTGACATCGTAAAGCTCAGTATGTGGCCTTCTTTGTGTTGGGTTTGGAGATTTTGTACCAACACGGGCGCACAGAGTCATGCAATTTAATTTGTGCAATTGAGCTGTGTCGGGTTCTGTGTCCTTATCATTTTGGCAAACAGACAAGGGGAGGTGGCTTACCTTCTCCAGCTAGTGTCTGGCGGTGGGGAGAGGTAAACTGAGCTGTAAGGACAGCTGTCAACGTGAATTTAGTTAAGGCTAATAAAGTAGAGGGGGATGAAAAATGGATATCAGCTAATCCATAGTTTCATGCCTGTAATAGACTTGATACATAATAAATTACCACAAGTGTTACTGGGATCCAATTACTTTGAAAAAGGCTTCAGTCAGTGTCTTGCTTTCCAATAGGAGAATAGAATAATCTTGTCAACAGGAGTGGAACAATAACCTGCATTGTATTGTGTCAGTCAATATCAAACTCTCAACACACCCTTTGTTCTGTTGAACAATGCACAGCTTTCTCCTCTTTCTATCACCACATCTGGTGCTTTTTGTTATGTGTTATGCCTAAATATAAAGCTGAGAAACCAGACACAATCAGGCAAATCTACAATGCTTCTCAAATGTTAATTGTTTTTTATTCATTCTTTAAAACCCACTTGGGACTTGTTTGTTTTTAGTTCAAGGGTATATTTAAGGTAGTATATTCTAATTACAGACTATGTTTTGACAGGTAAAAGTGTAAGTTTAGCATTAGCAGTCTGTTGATTATTGACTGTTAGCTGAAGCATGCTAGTCATGTTAGCCCAGCCTGTATATCAAATACAATCATATGGCTAATATAGGGAGGAGCCTCCCATATATATTAGATCCACAAGTGCAAACCCAGGATCTAGACTGTCATTCCAACTATACATTCTCTACAGCTGAAATTAAATTTCATTGTATTTCTGTCAGTGAGCATTTTGGGTTCCCAGTAAATGATAGCAACACTAATGAAGGAGCGGCAAATCCGATCAAAACTGTGTTGACGCTGTACACATGCTTCATTATAACAACAGACTATGGTTAAAGTCTTCAGAACAACGTTCAAGCAGCCTCTGAAGCATCAAAGCAATAATGAACAGAAATCCTCAACAACATGCTTCCAAAAAACAAAAAAGGATATCTGGCGTCCATGTTTGTCGACTGACAACGGCCGGCGGTGAGGAGACGTGATGCGGTTCCGGTCACGGTAAACACGCTCCACCAGCCCGTGGTGCCTAGTTGTCCGACTGGTATCCAACACCGAGTTCTAGAGTGAACATATGAGGCGATTGAGGCCACCAAAACAGTTTACTACTTACACAACAAAACTGTGTCTTAGGATAATGTCTTTAGGATTAATGGTGCAAATGTGTTCATTTCAAAATGAGTCAAGCCATGGGCCCCCCATACTGACGCTCAAGTTGGCAAATGTATTTAAAGATGGAAAGCCATGACAAGCAATGATATACTTTAAAATTTAGGTACCAAATTATACTGCAGGGTAGAACTGGCATACCTTGTATTACACACTTCTGGCTTCCTTTCGCTCCTGAACCATGTTTAGACCAGCAGGTTGGACCAAGCAGGTCATTTCTGCACACTTTTCTGCTGTCATAGCCTGGATTAAGCCTGCAGACTTTCTTAAAATTGCTTCAAGTGGAATACTCTGTTTTGAGCCAATGTTTCAGCAATACAACAGATAACTGCAACCTTTGTATGTCCAAATTTATCGCCAACAGCTAAGAAAGGCACACTGGTCGAGAACAAACCATTGATTTACCATCCGAGAGAAGCTAAGGGCTCACCTGAAAAGGCAGGTCAATGTTGCCATTTCCAATCTGATTGACATTGGGCAGTGAGCCTCCATAGTACTGTCCACGATTCTGCCCTAGTTGCAAATACTGGGTCTTCTGTAACTGCAACTGTGCAAAGTAAAATTGCATGAAAGCATGAGTGAATGATTGATCTGATTCACAAAAAAAGTGATGCTACAAATGAATGACGCCTGCATGTCCACAGTGGTGAAATGAAAAATGAATGAATCCATTAATTGACAGATAAAACGCGACGAGACAGGCAGACTGGCTCTTTCACGAACAATCAAGAGGCAGACAAAATCTTTCACAGCAAAGGAAAATCACGTCAGCTGATGCGAGTGACACCAGACTGACAGCTGGTGCAATTACCTTCCACGTAACACTCTTGGCGATTACATCAGCCACGTGCCTTAATACGAAACAAGTCACAAAAGGAATGTATGTTTTTACAACAAAAAAACACTGTGATGAAGTCCTCTTTTACAAATAATAAACTGACAACGATCTGAACAAATGCAATGAATTGGTGTTGGGATGGCAACACAAAGAGATCTGGCAAAGACCACAAAACTGACTAGGTAATTTTTGTTTTCCCCACAGTCAATGACAGTACAGCTCAGGTTTACACTGATGCAGCATGTGGTAAGTGGGCATCATTTCCAGCAATAGGACCCAACAATAGGCCCAAATGTTTCCTGGCAACAAGATGTTCCTTCTTTTGTGGTTAACAGAGCTGAAATGATTTGTTGATTAATTGATCACCAGAAAATAATTTAGCAGCCATTTTGATAATTAAGCGTGTCAACCATTTTTCCAAAGTGAAAACGGCAAACATTCCATTGTTCCATCCACCTTCTTAAATGTTAAGATTCGCTGCTTTACTCCATTTTATATGATTTCCAACTGAATATCTTGTTATTCCAAATCATCAACTTTGATTGGAGGAAATTATAATAATATCTCAATTCCCCCCCCCGAAGCTTTATGGAGTAAACTAGGGCCGCAGCTATGATATTCAATCAATCAATTGTTTAGTCAATAAAATGTCAGAAAATAGAGAAAGATGCTCATCATAATGCCTCCAGAGTCAATTTACAACATTACAACAGCGAAAAGCAGCAAATCCTCTCATTAGAGAAGCTGAACCCAATGCCAAAATGTTATGCTATTCGTGTCTATACGTGAATTCAATGACTAATTAATTATTACAATTATCATCCATTATTTTCTACCAATGGACACCAATAATGGACCACCGGGTGATTTTGGATAATAATCAAGTCTAATTCATAATGACAATCATCATTAGTTGCAACTCTAGTGGTTTAAGGCGCCTATTTAACGCTGCCAAAGTCCCCCTGAACAAACGGTAACATAAACTATATTAAACTGTTAAAGACGGAGCTACTAAAACATGTGGATCGTTCAGAGGTGGATTTATTTCCCACAAATCTCATGTTTGCTTAGTTACAAGAAATAAATAAATATATATATATATAAATATATATAGCTACCGAGCGAATGTAATGGGTGTTACCGGTGGAAGGTTAACAGCGGGGAGGAAATAAAATAAAATAAAAAATAAATAAATAAAATCACAGCTGGAACGGCTGGTTATCGTCTGATTGGCTAGCAAATGCTAACTTAGCCCCCTCGGAGGCGTCGCTCCGGTCGAGTCTCTGGCAGCCGACTGTCCTGCCGCGTCGCTGCGCTGCGGCTCACATGCGAGACGAACTTGTTTGCCGACCGATTTGTTGGTGTGTTTAAACACGACGGCAGCGGCTGCCCGGGACCGCAAGCTGCCCGGGACGGCGGCGCAGGTGCACAGCCGCCGCTCAGCCGCCGCTCCGGCAGCCGCGCAGTGCTAGTTACCGCCGCTGCACGCGAGTTAGCTTGTCGTGTCCGAGTGACGCCGACGTGATTTTTAACGGGCAGAGTGGCGACATAGTTCGGTGGTGGACAGGGACGCTGACGTTAACTTTAGCTACGCGGCATCCCAACGCTCACATTTGTCTCCGCAGCGTCCGTTACCTGCCAAACAAACAAACAGCGATGCAACAACACGTAAACAGCCGAAGGGGGGGTGGGGGGTTGGTGGTGCGAGTCTTACCCGCGCAGCTCTGGTGATGTTCAAGTCTTTCATCACTTCTTCGAACGCGGCCGTCTCCTCCGCCTGTTTCTGAGTATGCAAAGCGATTTTTTCGCTAAATTTGCGAGGATTGTTAGAGGACGCCATCTTTCCCTCTTCTTCTCAATGGAATGTTACGTTACACACTACGTCCGGGGCCTTCTGGTGTCGTCATCACGCACGGCCAGCGTCACCCACGAGCTCCTGCTGTTGACAGCAACTCGGGGTTTGTGGTGATTTTTAGAAAAGATAAAACTTTATTCACAGCGACAGAAAATTTTGATCCCAAGATGCTTTATTTATTTGTATATATATATATACATTTTTGAGTTCTTTTTCTACGCACTAAAATCACCTACAAAGTAATTTTAGGACATCTAGGATGTAATATATTCTAATTATTTTACTAAAACAGTTTCTAAAAGAGCAACAGAAGGCTTTCTTGCTGTTGCACAATTTATGTAACACCGATCAAGATAAATTAACGATCTCAAAATGTCACACACCCATAAATACTTAATATTGCAACGAGATGCACTAATTAGGACATGTTTTATGTATGGCAGCTAAAGTAGCACAACTGCAAAGCCTGGGGTGTCCTGTGGTTAACTGCAACATCCCCAGTTCAGTTCTGGCCAGGGACTTTTGTTGCATGTCATAACTCTCTCTCTTACACTGTCACTATCTAAATAAAGGCTAAATGGCAGAGACTACAGCCAAATTATATTATCAGTGTCAATGTAGCGGACGCTGTTTTGTTGCAAAAAGACAAGGACATACAATCCTTGAACATGTTTCGGTGGTGAAATATAGCCACATTTCACCTAAATAAATAACGGCAAATTCATTCAAGAATTTGGCTGGTGATGTAGCATAGGGCCTATAGAACTACTATAGGTAACGGTGAAGCATTTTTATTGTCAAAAATCAATGTGCTGTACCTAGATATACAAATAATTTCAAATGGATAAAAAATTTAACTCCAACAACTAACAAAAGTGAAATAAAAATGCTGTTGGTTTATTACCTGAAAACTGAAACCTCAATGGCACTACCAGAAGTTGCTTGGGTTTGCAACACAACTGTCATGAATCAATGACTTAGTTGACAAAGTAATCTATTTTGATAATTGCTTAATGGTTTCAATAATTTTTTGTAGTTAAAATGTCATTGATTCCAGCTTCTCAATTGTGAGGGTTTGATGGTTTTCTGTTTTATAATATCTGTACATTGAATATCTTGATTTTGGACACCCCAACATAACATATTTTCAGACATCAACTTAGCTTTTGGGAATTGTAATTTTTCCTTTAATGGATCAATCAAGAAAATTAGTGGTAGATTAGTTTACAAAGAATATAATAGTTTATTGCAGCCCTAATTAATTGAAATATTTATTTTCTTATTAGATAAAACTGCACAGTAATTTCCCCCTCAAGTGTCCATGGGAGTGTGTGGATAGAAACGGAAGGCAGTGCTTCAGTTGGCCTGTTGTGGAAATACATCCTCCTATCACAATAAAAACAAAGAACACCTGAAGGGTTTTTTTTTGTTTTTTTAATGTGATACACCTTTAATAAAGGATGCACATAAAAGTACGCAAATGTCTACATTCCCCTTTTTACTACAGCAGTTTACTTTATATTGTACTTCAACGACATCATGTGCTTTTACTGGTGAAAGGTATAAATAACAAATACACACTAAGGCAAACAGGAGACAGCATTTAAAATGGCAGCTCCTCGCCATCACGTAGATGATCACATTTCAAAGGAAAAACAAAAACTTTGCTCCTTCCTTATACATATTAAGTACTAATTAAGTATCGATAACTTCAGCAGCAGAATCAGATGTCTGATCAATACTGCTTTGAAAAATGCAGCAATGTAGTCAAAAACACGACCCTGCATCAAACATGGCAAATAAATTGTGCATGTCCTTTTTTTCTGGAGAAATGTGAGCAACAGTTTAGATATTATATCTGCATTAATAAATATCACCTGTATCCCCTTGGTGTGTTAGTCAAGGGACAAAAGCATGTGCGGTATGTGGTACACAAGATGTAGCACTTGTTTCACATAAAGAGCAGCACAAACTGACATTCAAATGGACACACACATAAATTATTTATGTAGCTGCCTTAAGAGGTTCACACTGATTTGTTATGCTGACTGTGAAAACAATTAGTGTGTCAGGAAACAAAAAAAGCAGTAGCAATAAAAAAATTTTTTTTTTAAAAAACACCCCACATGGAATAATTGATTCCAAGTTGAAACACAACATGTTCATTTGTGCAGTCATTGCTGTGCATCGATATGTTGTTTGTTTATAGTGGTTAGTACATTTGAAGAGACATACAGTACGATTTTCAGTTATCTTAGCCATCTCCACTTTGAATAATAAAATTATAACAAAATATTACTGACTAAAAAAGGAGCATACAAATAATTAAATAATCACAAATGTACAATCAAACGGACCAACATTATGAATGTTGAGTCTGTTAATACCTTTGCAAAGACTTAACTCAAGATTTTCATTCCAAAATGAAATTTCCAGGGACAATTTGTGCTGTCGGTAACTTAAGCCGTTGATTCGGAAAGCTATAACACTTTCACAGACTGAATTATGATTCTCTTGCAAATAAGATTTGTTATAAATCTAGGTAATGCTAGTCAGGAAGAGAATATTTAAGTTTTCACTTCACTTTAGGATAATATAAGTTTAAGATAATATAAAAATTTCACATAAAATAAATTTCAACAAAACAATTGCTGTATAGGGTCATTCCCTCAAATGAATGAACACACACACTAACAGTAGCTTACATACCGTTCACATCTCGTTGACTCAACGGTCAGCAGAAACAGCACACGTAATAAAATCGTCACAGTCACGGGTCATGTGGTTAGCGTTGTGTGGTGTTTTGTGGAATTATAATTGGTGTACAAGCAATGCCAGCAAAGGAGTCTGGGAAGTGCAAATCCCTCTCCCACTCATCTGTCTCTGTGTTGTACACCTGCACGATGCTTGTGACGTTGTTCAGGTGCCAGTTGTAGCCCCCGACGATGTAGATCTTCCTGTCCAGTAAACAGCAGCCTGCCTCGGACTGACCCGCTCTCATGGGGCTGACAGTGGTCCACTGGTCGTTCTCTGGACTGTAATACTCGACGGCAAGAACATCAAAGCAAAGGTGCCCATGGTCAATGCGACCGCCCAGAGAATAAACCCGGTCCCTGGTGCCGATCATGGCATGTAACACTCTGGGTTCATTCATGGGAGCTTTGAGGTCCCACTGGTCTGATACTGGGTCGTAGCAGTGGAGAGTTTTCTTAACATCCAACGAGACGCCATAACCCCCCGATATATACAGCTTTTCTCCACAGGGACTCCCTGCATGACCCCAAATCCTGTGTTTTAATGATTCCACATAAGTCCACTCGTTTTTCTTTGGGCAGTAACACTCTACAGATGACAGACTGCCAGATCGATTGCGCCCTCCAGTGGCGTACAGCTTTCCATGCAGAACGTTTAATTGAAACTGGATACGAGCCTTCTGCAAGGGATGGATGCGCAGCCACTGGCTCAGATGTGGGTCGTAGCGATAGCAGCTGTCCACTGCCGCCTCGCCACTGCGATACTGTACGTGCTGCCCTCCAACAATGTACACAAAGTTATCAAGCACTGCAACACAAGCGTGACTGCAGCCCGTATCCATCTCTGTCAGCTCTTTGAACTGGCGGGAAGCGATGTCAGGGAGATGGTACACCTTGCTGCTCACTGTGCGGTCGTTGTCAGTGTAGGGAGTCCCGCCAAAGGTGATGAGTGACATGACATCAGAACGTATGCGTGTCCGCGAAGACTGCATCTCATGCTGTCGGAAGGGAAGAATCTGGTAATTGAAGGCCTCGAGGAGATACTGCCGACACAGCACGTCCTCCACCATGATGTCCACCATCTGAACACTGTCCACCAACTCAGAGGAGCGCATGAGTGGGAAGCGCACGTGGCAGAGGACAATGCTGGCTTGAGCCCGGCGAGACTCGTCATAATGAAGCCACCTAATGGCGGCATGGAAGAGGTCGATCTCACTACAGTCGTTCAGTTTGTTGCTTTGCAGGAAGAAGACGAGGCGCTCCATGGGAATGTGCAGGAAGTCTTCCTCCTCTGCAATTTGGAGGAAGTGGCGGAAGGTGAAGGCATCCACTGACTCTTTGAGGGAAGACAGGCTGAAGGTGGTGGCCATCTGGCCGATGTGCAGGCAGGTCTCCACGCTCATCGCTGACTTGAGGAACTCCTCGCAGAGCTCCACGACTGGGACCATCTGGAGAAACACAGCTGCCCCAAGGACATCCTGAATGCAGTCCAGGTCTAAAGTGACCTCTGCACTGTAGGCAAAGTCAATAACATGTTTCAGCCCACGGGCGGACAAACCCTTCAGCTCAATGGTATTTTGATTTGACTCCCTCATGCCTCCAGTAAACATTGCTCTGTAACACAAAAACAAGTCAGTAAACTACATGACAGTTTTATACATCCATCTCTTCTAGATGCGAGGCACTGATTTAAAAGTGCATGTTGTTTACTTTCGATAACTAAGTCAGAGCACTTGTATGATGTGAATCAGCCTTCTTTTTGAATTAGTGTTTTGTTTAAGGTCCATGGAAGATTAACTGAAAATTACCATCTAATAAGAAAAGTAAATTTTGCTACATTTTGTGCATTTATATCCAATTTATGTTTAATAATTTATCATTTTAAAATGTCCTCACTTTCCATTTCTGGAATATGTCTTTCTACAACTGCTATCATCAGTAGGATCTCTGCAAATATAAATTCAGTGAAGTAGAAGATAAAATGAAAGAAAACAAGGCAAGTGCATAATTTTGCATTTTGTTGCAAGTTCCACATTTTTCCCCTCCTTTAACTTCCTCTTCAAACCGAGCTGCTTTGAATATAGTTGATCTGTGAACTGCAGTTCACTGTGACAGAGCACTCAGTGTAAATTGCTCTGGAGCATCGGCTAAGTGCTTCCAATTTAAAATGTAAAAGGTTATAGAAAGGTCTTGTGATTCAGACTAACCTGAAGTAATCACTACATGCGGCCAACACAGCTTTGTGGACTTGGAAGCGCTCCTCATTGATGGCCAGCACGACGTCAAGTAGTTGACCCTGAGCCCGCAAGACCGATAAGCCCTGGAGGAGGGTGGCACTGTGGCCTGGGGCAGAGAATGTACAGCGCAGGGTGCTATTCTTGTTAGCCATACTGGAAGGAAAAAGAAAGGCCTTCTCACGATCTGTGAATCAAGGGACCCTACACTTTATTTCAAATAAAACTCCCTTATTTGTTCCTGTGCTTAGAATCTTAACTATATATACACACATACATTAACAACAGGTGCAGAAACAGACTTTATGTCTTTGAATTCAGGTTGATAATTTTCATTTCCATCAAACAATGTGGCATCCTTTTGTTCCCAACACATTACCAGTCCATATCAGTGTGTGTGTGTGTGTGTATATATAGAGTGTCAACCAGCCAATAATAACCAGTGTCACAAAGTGACATGATGAGTTGCTTGAAAACAGAGTTTGAAAAATTCAAACTGCCAGAGAAAAACACTCAGAAAACAGGGCTGTGGTCATATAGGGCAAAATTAACAACTGTTAAGTGTCCACTTTGTACATATCGTGATCACAGTCGCTGCCAGACATTCTGAAGTGTTACTAATAACACAACGGTGCCAGTAAACCAGTCCTAATGCAATCCAGCCATCATTCATTTCTTTTTGTTTTACACCTGAGATATATATTGTAGATTCTCAAAACAGTTTCAGCCTCAAATACCCGTTGAGCTCTAGACAGACTGACATCAGTGAAGGTGTTGCATGAGATTTTACTCAGAATCTAAGCAAGTAAACCAGATGCCCAAGCACTTCGCTTTACCATTTCTGTTTCTGCAGCTTTGTTTAGCAAAGTGTTGGGTCTATTATTGTTGTCTGTAGCTACATTATAATGTGTTTTGTTGGTTTCCATGATGCAGTTAAGGTCAAACTAATCATGCCAGTGGCTTTAACTATATTTCCAAAAAGTACTGACAGTTAAGATAAACGCTTCACCGAGTCGTTGACGTCCACCTGCTACAACAGAGCAGACCGAGTTGGTCGTGTTTAATCCTCTAAATGGACAATTGTTACATTTTTACTTTTGTTCCCACCGCCTGTCTTCCGGCAGCGTGGATGCCTGGAGGCCCCGGGCAGCTCCTCGGGGTTTCCTGGAATCAAGCCGCGACGCCGGAACGCTCCGGCGGGGCTCCAACTGGCCCGCGGTCCCGGAGACCGTGTGGGAGCTTCGGTGCACGCAAACAGCGAGGGACCGGGTCCAACACCGTGGACACACTCCGCGTCCTCGCCCCGCGTCACTCACCTGTTCTGTGCATGTTTCGAAGCAAAATCCCCGCCGTCCGACTCCGCCATCTTCTAACGCAGAGCAACACGCATGGGGCATTTTCAGGAGAGGCACCAGACGGTCAGCGACACGACGCGGTTCGTGCTTCAAGTGTGGTTGGGGGGGGCGGGGTCAGCCTGTCATTCAGGCACAGACGGAGACCAGCTATCTGTCTGTCTGAGGTCCTGTGGCGGAGACACCGAATTCCTCTGTACCGACAGCTCCTGGCCACTGGGAGGAGCCACTCTGACATGTGTACAGGTGTACTGGTTCTTATGGAGGTTCGACTCCTTTTCTTAAGTTAAGAGGGATGTAGCTACCTTACGATTATAAGGTTTTACCTACGTCCTGCACAGTTTTGAGATATTGCGCATCAAAGGGTCTGTGTTCCCAAATAGCAAAAATGATATGTGGAACAAGTCTCTTTCATACATGAAAATGACAAGACACCCTAAATGTTTTCTAAATTCACAATATCAAAATCCTGTCAAATTTGTACATGGGGTTTTTTGTAACAGGTCACATGCAGATAGAACCTTCTAATTCTAAGAACTCTTTTTCTGCTTAGAATTATAAGGTTCCATCTTGCAAAACATGATAGGAAGCAATGGTCTTCAAGGAACACAAAA
This sequence comes from Gadopsis marmoratus, assembly GCA_036023855.1. Taxonomy (NCBI): domain Eukaryota; kingdom Metazoa; phylum Chordata; class Actinopteri; order Centrarchiformes; family Percichthyidae; genus Gadopsis; species Gadopsis marmoratus. The sequence continues at coordinate 2,165 of JAVQJF010055211.1, read as the reverse complement.
CAGCTCTCTCATTATTTGTTTGAAAACATAAAATTAGTGTTGTAACAAGAGTGTCTACATGTATGCGAAAATCAACTTTAATGCTTTCTGGCATTTTAAAGACATATCTTATTTTAGGATGAACAATCTTTCTCTTATTCAAGAAAGCGTCGCAGGTTAAATATAAAGCTCAGTGCTAAATATTTTGTCGAGTGCAGATGTCAATTTTAGTTAGGAATATTGTTGGTTATTAAACACAATGTTCTAGAAGCCATTAGTTTAAATTTGCTTTGGGTTACAGCTACTGGAATAAATCTATCCCAGGCTTTATTCCACAGAAAGTGGATTTTTTTGGTACTCAGATCACTGTATCCAGAAAGTGTAGCAGGTCAGTATACTAGCAAAGGCAGTGTTGGGTTTTGTATTATATTAGAAATGTTGATTCTGATGTACCAAAATATGTACTCGCTTCTTTTGGAAGTCAAATGACTGAAAAAAATAAATAAATAAAAATAGATGGATGAATTAATCTTGTTTGTTTTAATACTGAGGTGGCTCCTGGACGGATCTTTCACATACTGCAGCTGCGATGTTTAGAGTAGGACTGGTCCAGGGTCTGTCCCAGGTCCATAACCTCTACAGCTCAATACAAGCACACAAGGTGGAGCAAGGAGAAAACATAACCTCCACCTTACAACGCTGCCTGTGACGGGAACAAAGGAAATAAACTTCGAAACGCCACTTCACGTCAACACTGGCTGCCAGGCTAACATTAGCTAGCATTGCGTTGGCTAACGTGGTAGCCAACGATGTAAATAAGCTCGTCAGCAAGATCTAAAATGCTTAAAAGAAGACCAAACTTGCCTGGCATTGCTGCTGTCCGTCGGGAGGCCATCGATAAAATCCTCGACCATGAGGCTTTTGAGGGTAATAAACTTCGCGACGTTTCTCATCTCGTCCGGCTTCGCGCGTCTTCTGCTACCTTCCCCGCAGCTAGCGGCGCGGACGTCACGTGACAAAGAAGCGAAACACGATTGGGCCGCTTGTGTGCATCCGAAGTGCTGATTGGCTCACAGATAGAACAACCTTATAGCGCCAAGTTTGAGTTTGGATTTGCAGATAGAACCTTTTTATTTTCTGAATAAAATGTCCAGAAATGAACGCAACATAAAAAAAATAATACGTTGTCGCAGATTAAGAATATGTGAATAATTCAAATTGGACAAAAATGTGAGATAGAACCTTATAATTCTAAGGTGGCGTAGTGTCTGTTCCACCCTCCGGACTGGAAGGGGGCGGTAATGAGCCAAATGGACGCCAACCGCCTTAAAACTAAAGGAAGAAGAAGAAGTTTTCTTTAAGTAAAGGTAGTAAAAAAAAGTGCTGCATTCAACCTCTTCCTGAAGTAACAGCATTATTAAAGTTTAATAAAAAAGTATCAAAAGTTAAACTATGCGTTCGTTCAAAATTCTTGATTTATTATTAATGCATTAATATGCATTTGTATTTTATAGATTGATTTTATGATGTAAAATCTTAAACTAACTAGCTGTAGCTTTAAAATAAATGCCATAGAGCAGCCTATGAGTACAATATTTCCCTTTGAAATGTTGTGGAGTAGAAGTACAAAGTAGCATAAAATGGACATACAGTACTCAAGTAAAATACTTCAAAGTCTCTGTAGAACAACTTGCTTAACCGTGCCTCATTCATTGGTGACTCTAAATTGCCAGTGTGTGTGACTGTGTATGTAAATGGTAGTCTGTCTATATGTGTAAGCTCTGCAATAGATTGGCGACCTGTCCAAGTGGGCTGTATAGATTATATACAGTATAGTGGATGGGAATTAAAATTGACACATGTCTAATTCCATGTCCTCAAAGATTACACGTATAACGGGTATATGCCAGGTCATAGTGTCTGTTATTCATGAGGCACTTTTTGTCTTTTTGTCAACCAAAGAGAGGTAGATTTAAAAAAAAAAAGCCAGAGTTATTACCTCATAGTAACAGTGAAGGAACATGAGAATCACAAAACAAGCAGAAGCCTATCATGTTTTTTAAGGCGTCCAAATGAGTATAATGTTATCCGCCATATATTCAAAGTTTAATAAACGTGTATTGGACATAAGAAAAAGTATGTTCAGGTATGTTATAAAGGAAATGTTTTGGTTTTTTTATCCCTTG
>JAVQJF010055206.1:0-15329 GCA_036023855.1 Gadopsis marmoratus | reverse complement strand
ATTCATTAACCAGACTGCTAATCCCGAAGGGTCGCAGGGGGGGGCTGGAGCCAATCCCAGCTAACATTGGGCGAGAGGCAGGAAACACCCTGGACTGGTCGCCAGTCAATCGCAGGGCTGTTAGGCTGTTTAGTCTGTTACAAATCATATTTTAGAGGCTGATGATACAGTACATTTTGCAAATAAATTCTTAATCTGCAAAGTTACTAGTAACTCCAGCTGTCAGACAAATTAAGTGGAGTAGAAAGCACAATATTGTTATCAGCTTTTCCACACTCACCAAGATTGCATCCTCAGGAATCGGAGGGCGTTCCTCCTTTAAAGGATGACTTGGAAAACGTTATTGCATACAAAAATCAGCGGTGGGTAGTAACTAAGCACATTTAGTCAAGTAAGTAAGGCACAGGTACCACAAAATAGTATGTCAGTATTTCAATTTTCTGCTGCTTTATACTTCTACTCTGCTACAATTCAGAGGCAAATAAAGTACTTTTTAGTCCAATACATGAATTACTTTGCAGATTAATAATACAAAATATAATCAACAAATATATCATGATGTATTATCAATTAAGCTACCCAGTAGTAGATAAAGCACTACATAAACAATTACCTCCACCTTTACTAGCTGCAGCATTAACGCGATTTACACATGAATACATCAATAATTATAATCCAATAACATCATATAATTTGGTTCTGAAATGGGCCATTACATTTACATTTGGTAGCGTAAGTTTATTTTGATGCAAATATTTTGTACAAAAGATTTTGAATGCAGGGCTTGTAACACTGAGGTGTTGCTACTTGCTTGTTACAACTTAAGTAAAAGACCTGACTACTTCTTCCACCACTGTGTTAAATAACGTACATAGGATGTACAACAAGACAGAACAATATTTCTTTAAGTGGGGCCTGAAGTGATAGGATGCGCTGGAAGCACATCGATATTGATTTCCATGTGGGAGTTATGCTTTTGTAATCTCTCTCAGAATTACATTGTCTGTATTTTCTAAGAAAGCCACTGTGTGTTTCAGTTGGCCCCTCTTGTTTCTGTGTTTGGGTGGTACTGATGTTATAGTTCAAAATAAGCCATAAAAATGTACAATATTTCCCTCTGGAATGTAGTGAAGAAGAAGTAGATATAAGGTTGCATAAAATGAAAATGCTCCAGTAAGGTACAATTATGGCAGTAAATGTTCTACTATCCACCACTGTTCAAAATAACCTTTATGTTCTGGACTTATTATATTCCTCTTTTTTCTTTCATGTATGTAATAATCACATTGAGTTCCTAGTTTCAGTTCAGTTCCTCAAACCCTTTCCAAACTTCATAGCAGCCCAGTAAAATGTCCTACTTATTAACATATGGTGCATTTGAAAAAAGAAAAAAAAAAAAAAGAGGGCAGTTTATAAAGCCTCTCACCCCCAAATGGTTTCATCCCATACCACATATACAGCTTACAGAACTGCAAAGATATCACTTAAGTTTTTAAAGGTCAAGTAGTTTGATGGTTCACGCTGCACCACCTGGTGACAGATGTGATCAGGTCGTGTACTTTGGTTGAGCTTAAACGTCTGACCCAGAAAATTGGACTGAGAATATTCATGTCTGCGTCCTTGGAGAATTCCAGGGAGAGACTCTCTTTCATGACCGTCATACGACCCTTCCTGTAGCACACATGGGCAAACTGCCACACCATACTGTAAAAATGCTACCAGATGGCCTCCATATCCTCTTACTGGCTGACTCTGTGGTTGTGGGTTAACCGGGTGACGCCCACTCCAGAGTATTTTCACTGTGATTGTAGCTGGTGATGTTTGGGCAGACACAAAACAGAGCAGTCGGCTTCAAAATCCACTACACAATGATAAAAGGAGAAAATAGCCAAAGGGGGAAGAAGATCTTTCATTTGTTGCCCTGTATTTTCTTCAGAAAATATACAACAGCCATTCTGCGAGTTAGCACTGGTTTGTAATTAAACCAGAAAGAAGTAATTTATCCGAAATGTATTTGTTCCACAGAAATACTAGACTAAATCTGCTTTTTGGCTACAATGCTGCTAGCCCCAGTTTGTGCCTCATGTATCACAGAGCTATGTGTCCAATTTTCTGAAAAATAAATACCTGGAGATCTTCTCAAAACAAATCCAAATGGTCATTTAAAAACACTTCCTGCTGTTCTAAAGGTTTTTCCAAAATCCTAAAACTCTTATAAGCACCTGGATGAAAAAATATTACATCTGTTGCATGAAAATATATATAAATATATATATATATATATTTTTTAAACCGTTTAGTTATCCACCGAGCTGGAAATGACATATGTGCAGTAAAATCCAAGCAAAATGTTCAAACATAATATAAAATGGCAATATATGCCAATACAACTGATGATAAACGATTTAATTGTGGTTAATGTTACATGTTACAGATTAAGCTGGGAAACGACTGTCAGAGGAGCCTTTCAAGAATCTGAAATCACCCTCAGAACGCTGGTAAGCGGTAGACGACCATGGGTTTTTCAAAGGTAAAATCGTGTGTTAAAGTCCTTGAAAACCTGTATTATTTGTCAAGAGTTCAACGCTTTCGAAAAAAGAAAAAAAAAAGGCTCTGCTTCATCAGGACTGTGTGGGTGTGGATTCATCACGTTTGAGTGACAGTGACCTGACAATGTAAGCAAACAAACCCACAACTGTTCAAATGTTGATAAATCCTGATTTGGTGCATGAAAGTACGTGACATCTCCTTTGTCCAAATCAGCCCCGCCCACTTTAAACCGGTGAGAAAAACACAAAATCTCTCATATGAAATAACCAAAACTGTTCCAACTGTGTGTGTTCACGTAGAGGCCTGTGGCTCTGTGGCTAATGCTAAGACTAATAATAAAGTGCTCCCATGTGTTGTATTCGACTGATCATGCCCTACACATTTTATTTTAATCATCACGACGCAGTTATTGAGATGCACAGCTGTCTACTTCTGCATTTCACAAAACGGAGGGGTGATTTGCCACCTTTTTTAATAACTCACTTTGCGCTGCGTCTCAAAACTGAAGCGAGGAGGAATGTCAGAAGAAACAAAACAAATCAGGCCTAATTGTACCTAAAATTAGATAAGTGCAAGACAGGAGGATTTGTAACAGTGAGGGAGGCAGTGGATGAAAGAGTGAATCTAGTCAAGATCATTGAGAGGCGAGCAACAAAGCCCTGCCAAGCTTCACTGAAAGAAAGAAAAAAAAACAAGCTCCTCACCTCAAGGTTACAAGCAGCCAGACTGTGTGCAGCAAATGAAATACTCAAGGAAGACATAAGTCTCATTAAGGCCCATAAAGGACATCCCTAATAAAATCCTCAGCCTGACATGCAAGAGCTCTCCAGTGATGGCTGATTAATTGCTGGTGCAAATGAAAGCATGAGAGATAGCCGGGGCTCTGTGGCTGTAATTTATCCTCTCCTGTCCTGTCTTGTCCTCACAGCCTGGGGAGATCGCCCAGCTAGACAGGAGACGGAGACGGAGAGTGGGTGGCTGGTTTGCAGTGGGGGTGGGGGGGGTATCATCTTCATATTATGTGGAGGAAAACATGTTCAGGTGGCCGGTGAGATCATTTGTTTAGATTGTTTCAGTTATAACAAGCTGTATGTGTTGACATCTGGGTGTTTGAATGGGGGTAGAAAAGCTCCCCTGAGCAGGTCACACTGATAATGATGACTGCAACGTGGTCTGTGAAGAAATATGGTGGCAGCAACGATGACCCAAAATATATTCTCGGCAGTCATACATCAAGTAAAGACTGTGCCATTTCACGACAGCTCGCTCTGTAATCCATCAATAATATAATCTTACTGATTCTCAGTCAGGATATATATTTCATCATTTTGTCATATCCTTTTGTCAGATCTCTGTTTATGATTAATAGAGAGGCTTCCAATGCCAGGAGGGCATACTTGTCAAACATATGGCTAATGAGTGAGTAATTACCTCCATAAAATGCTTAGATGCTTTGCCTTTAATCATACCTGAATCACACTAAAGTGGATTAATCAATGATAAGGAAAACGCTAAGGATAGCCGGTGATACAAAGCAGCCAAGGTTATAAGACAGACATGGGGGTCCAAGGACAATCTGGGCCAGGATAATGCCCAGCTGAGGCCAGACACGCACCTGCCCTCTAACTGTAATAAGTGGCTGTGGCACATATAGAGGAGTGAGGAAAGAAACAAGGGAAAGGGATAAAGAGAAGGAAGAAAGGACATCCCTGTGTGTACACAGCGGCTACTTTTACATGAGCCGACCCTCCTGCTGTCCTGGTAGTAGTGCATCATGAACACGGAACCACTCGCTTAGAATAACCTGGTTAAATTCGCACTCACAAGTGTGTGAAACAAGGTGTTGTTTTTATCAAAATCTGGCATCGCGCAATCCTTTACCGTCACTACTGAGATCGTCATTTGTGTTCCCAGCGTTAGAAGCTGGCGTCTATACCTTCCATAGTTGTTTTATCTTTGTTTGATTGTTTTTACTTGGCAGATTATAATAATGTAAGAATAATCAGGATGACAAACACTCATGTGAGCAGTTTTATCTGAATATCTCCTCAAAGTATAAGGCTGGCAATGTTACTTTTGTTACTGGAAACCAATCCGATTAAAAAGACCAAAAACCGCCTATGTTTAATTCCGTCGTTCAATACTTTCTCACCAATACTTTCTGACCCCAAGCCCGTCCATTAGTCACAAATATATAGCTTAATTTGTTCAAGAAAATAAAAGAAGGGTTAGGTACATTTCTTAAAACAACTGGGCATCGTAGCGATTAGTAAATGGGACTCAGACAAGAGTAAATAGTGCACTTTTTGGGGACTATTTTTAACTACAGATTTATACACAGGGGGTGTACTGGGATTGACTCAAAATAAAGTACAGTGCCCATGCTCGTGATAATGAAGGAAGGTGCAACGGTGTGGCCCACTGATGTGTTTTTAATCGTTTTTAGACAACAACGGAGATCTGTGGCACAGAAACATAAGCTGCATCAGGATACACAGGCAACACCACGATCAGTTCATTGCTGGTTTTCGTCTTATCATGGGATTTGGTCACAGAAGAGGCAAACATAGAAAATCACAAGTCCCAGTGTTTTTATACCATTTCAGGTAGGTTTTTCAAATATTTTTGGTCATCAGACCTTTTGGCTGTATTCAAATGAGCAGCTTAAATGTTGAGACATGTGGACGTAATGAAACACGGCTTTAAGTGGCTTCAACGTCTATACATTTTACATGTGCAAGTTAAAACAGATGTAAATGCACCCAATATGTCCATGTTGAAACCACTAACGACATTTTCCGATATTGACGAATGTATGCAAACATTTTCATTTTCACAACTTCAACAACTACTTTTGTTAGTTTTTGACCGTCTGCTTAGAAGCATTAATTTACACAACAGAAATTTGTAGGACAATCAAATGCTAAAATCTCCGCCTCCAATATGATTCCACTGAAAAGTCAAGAAAAGATGATATTTAATTGCTGCCCCTTCAATTTTCCTTGATTTTACTTGTCCGATCACAGTGTCCTCATGGCCAAGACGTCTGAGATGCTTATCACGCGAGTCCAGTCTGGGACTTTTGTTGCATGTCATCCCACCTCTCTCTCTCTCTCCCCACTCATTTCCTGTCATCTCTCTGCTGTCGACAAAAATGCCCACCACCAAAAATATAATAATAAAAAAAGATGCTGATGCAATTTCCCTATGAATTCTGTTATCACAATCGGAACAATGGGAAAGGTAGCCATAACTACACAAATAAGTTGGATTTTTCCATTGACTTCAATGTGACCAAAAGCCAGTTTACTCGGCCTGTATAAACATAGACAGCTGAGCTTTAACTGGGCGACATTGGGATGGACAGCAGAATCAAAGCACTGTCGGAACCGTCAGTCTAACAAGCTGCTTCAAGCTGATTGAAGCCATGAAACTTTAAATGGCCACATCACTGAAACAGCAAGTAGGACAAAAAAAGGGCCTGAAGAAGCATCCCCTAAACCCAACTGGCAGTTTAAGTGACGCTTAACACAACAGCATGGAAGCGATAGCTTAATAACGGGAAACAGAGGCTTCAGACGACTGCGGCTGTTGAAACGAGCAACGGCTCGCTGCCAGACTCATCGTCACTGTCCGCTGGTGGTGCGTAAGTCTGCAGCTCTAACAGGTGATATATCATGCGAACGATCATACAGCTGGCTAGAGTGATGATGATTTAAAAGGCTTAGCGAGAGGAGACAGCTTGTCTGAAAGCCTTGTTTCACCGTGTCCGCGGCCTGATGCAACGCATCCCAGAGTCACCTTCAAATGCAGCATCATCTTGACTGAAGGCTTGATGGGTCTCATAAATACCAATCATAATTATGATCCAGCAGCAAACAAACCTCCAAAACAAAACTAAGAGTAAAACCAGTAGGCCTCTCTGGCATTTAGCATATCTTGTCTGGCTGATGTGTCATTGTGACGGTTTAATACTCCATAATTATGCCATTGTGGGTGTCTGATGGCCAAGCTGGTCCGGGTTGGCAATACACGGGCCATGGAGTGAAGAGTGAGATGTTTTGCCGCAAATTGCGTCTGAGTTGATGACACAAGAGGTGATGAATATTCGGAGGTGACCTACTCAACACAAAGAGCGATGGCTGGAGACAAAAACAAACACGCAGTTGGTTTGTCTGCTTGTGTGTCGAGGGAATTATTAAACATAATTATGCATAATCACTGGACAAAACATGTCACCCATCACTCTAATAGTTTGTTTACCATGAATATATCATTTCAAACTTTAGACGTTACCTAAGCACAAGGTGACAGCAGTTTCCTAATAATGTCACTTACACTTACAATATATTTTGACAGACAGGTGCTTCCCCGAGGGCCCGCCAGCTGTCATTCAACAGTTCGTCAGCCATGGGCTCAATGTGTCATCCAAGCAACCATGAAAGTTCCCTCTGCTCTCTTTTCATCTACCTGTGCTGCTAATCAACAAGTTATCAAGTCAAGAGACAACAAACGTGTCTTTATTCTGCAGGATTGATGTTTACTGTATGTTTAAAGAACAATAAATGTGATCTGTCAAAAAAAATAAATCTGTTCACCCTTCTGTTGAAAGAAGTGTTTCACAAATCCTACCATCGTCTTCTGCAGCGTTAGAACATAAAAGGGTTCATCATTGAACCACAGATATCTGCTCAGGTCCATAGTCTTCATATTATATTTGCCCCTTATTTACGTAATATTGTCATTCAGTGTTTCTCATTCAATTTCTGCACAGATTAAATGAACATTATATAATGTGTTAAATAGTGAGCTTTAGAGGTGCTGGTAGGTGGATTTTTTTTTTTTTTACTTTTGGACAGGGCCAGGCTAGCCGTTTCCCCCCGCTTCCAGCCTTTATGCTAAGCTAAGCTAACCATCTCCTGGCTGTAGCTTCACATTAAGCGTACAGAAATGAGAGTTGTATCAACCCTCTGATCAAACTCATAGCAGTGTAAGCAAATAAGCACATTTCCCAAAATGTCAAACTTTTCCTTTTTTCTTAACCATGGTTCTAAGGATAAAGGCTGTTATTATATAAAACTGACTTGACACAATACTGGATGTCTAGACTAAACTAAGTAAAATGTGTTGCCTGCTTGATTAAGTCCAATTGGATTTGGTGTGAAGGTGCCTACTGTTCAATCCTATGTGTCAACTGATAATGAAAACAAAAGGTGAAAAAATATCTTGTGGCATACCTGTAAAGACTGGCAATTGCTTCTTCGTCCAAACCACTGAAGTTGTGTGCAATCAACTAAATTCAATTTTGATCTATAAAGCACCACAGAAGTGTGACTGAGATTAAGGGTACAGTTTTGACCTTAACGGAAGCACAGCAAAATGCTGCTTAATTCATTCTTTACACATGGGTCCCTTACCACACATTCCGACCTTGAGATTGGACCAAGGGAAGAAAAAGCAGCTTCCCAGCTCCCCCGTACACACAGGAAGAGCGGAGCTGAGATCTGTGTAGAATAAAAGCATCACGAAATACATGGGACTAAATTGCAACCTTGAGTGAAGTCACTGAAAAGACAGCTATTGAAGAACATCGTCTTTATTCTATTCACCTTGCACACTTTCTTACTGAAGAGTTGGACACAACTACAATTTATACACTTTAAAGTAAAACTAGGGAATTTAATCCACCTCTCTAATTGAATACACAACCCAAATATTAGATTAGAATGTTATACAGTACTAAAGTTAAAGGATGAGTAAAAGAAGTAGCCAGCTTTACCTATATGTGCACATTTATATGTCTTTGCGAAAGAAAGAGTATAAAAGAACGATTATCTTACCTATGTTCTGCATGCAAGTTATCATTACGTTTCTGTGCTCATTTATATTTAGCAATATTAGATTTGACTGTTGCTCCCTTTGCTGCAAGCGATCTTTAATAACACAATGGAAAAATACCAATCGAAGATGTTAATTAAGGCAAAAAGGAACAGATAAATAGAAGATAAAATCACTTTGCAACAATATAAAAGTTTGCCATTTGGCATAAGCACACAGAAACGTACGTTTGAAACAACTCATCTTGTAAGTACAGGTGAAATGTAGGTGTTTATGATTCTTAAAGGTGAGAATGAAAGATGATTAGAAGATATAAATGCCCACCTCTGCATTGCAAGCAATTTCTGCCTTTCACTTCGACTGTGAAAGGATTTAATTAGTAGTCTGTCTTGAGTTTGTATGATTGACTGTAACACACTTGGATGCAGCAGTAACATCCTGTTTATAGCAATAAAAACAGAGATGTTCTCATGCCAGATGTGCAACGTAACCTTTGACATAAAAAAGACAAAATCGAAACCAAAGGCATCGTTTACTTCTTTATGGAACGTATATGCCATCATTACAAAAAAAAAATGATTCCTTACTCCTTATAATGACCGAAACTACAACTGGCATACCACACATTATTTACTGTACTGCTAGAAACACAGTAGTATCAGAAAAGAGAAAGGTCAGACCGAGAGAAAAGACTTCAATTCATCTGCTAGGCGGTTTCGTGCCATAGACAGTACAGTATATATCAATGGATTTTTAGATTCATAGTTTTTTGTTCCCTGGGTGAAAACTAACAACAGCTTCTATCTTAATATCTGCCGCTTCACCACAAGCAAGGCTGCTTTCTGATGATTCAAATAATTCCAGCCCCTCTCTTCAAATGGAACATTTTGATGGATTATGCAGTGTCAACCTTCACCGCACCGAGCACATTTGAATAAATGTAGATTTGAGATTTACTGAAAGATGAGGCCAACATGTCAAAGTGATACACAACTGCATGCAAATGCTCTGTACTCTGAAGCTGGAGCAATTCTAAAAATGTGGCGTGGAATTTTACAAACTCCCATGCACCAAACGTAAATTGTTTTTCATGTTAATTCCATTCATTCAGGTTGCTGTCACACCACATATTGCATATTGTCATATTGCGCTGACAGGCAGTAATGAAGTTAATAGTGATTTGTCTGCACTCTAAGATCCATTGTATAAACTGTCTTCATTACAGACAAAGTTTTCAGTTGTCATCATATCATTAGAAATTCAGTGAAAAGAATTTTAAATGTGAAGAGGTTCGGTTAAATTAAAGGTAGAGCGAATACAATAGCAATTTGTGCACACAGCGAGAAACAATCAGCGCAAACCATAGAAGATGTGACATTTGGGTACAAGTGACAAAATGAAATCATGTAAAACAACCCTATTACACATGTATGCCATTTGACAACCCTTAAGTCTACTGATATTTGAACCAGAATAATCCACGTCGTGCAGGTCCAGCCTATTTATTCATGCACAGATCGTGATTCTCTCAGGCTTGGGAAATCAGCTTTTGCTTCAATACCGCCTTTGTCACACTCATACTTCCCTGCCCTCACTAACTACACTATCTCCCTGCCTGTTCAAGCAAAACTTTATGCTAAGTAAATCATTTACATCTCCCAAGCAGCCTATCTACATTTTCCAATAAAACCCTAAATTGATGGATGTCATCTTAGTGCTCACAGGCAATAACTCCTGCTGCTTCGAAATAACAATATGTTTTGGTTTTATGAGGTCTAGACATGCTATTCTTTTTAATGACATCCCTAGGCCAGTGCTGTTTACATTTATTGATATATGTTTTTAGACTAGAGCAGCTTCCTCAGAGCTTTTCCATACAGAGCTAAGTTTGACTTATGCTAACAAAACAAAACCTTTCATTTGGTAAGTTTAGACCACAGAGTGGGGCTGTAAAAAATATTTTGCTCACGTATTTCTCTGAGACGCCTCTTTCTGGGATTAAAGGCAACATTTCTACTATATTTGAAAACTCATAAAAGACAAATGTGAACCAGTTTACGGTGTCGTTTTATTGAAGGTGCCAAATAACATCCACTTCTGCTTGTCCGCTTACAAATCAAGTTAACAATATTAGATTTATATAACCCTTAAATCTTTGATTGGCATACACATAAGGTGAATAAATTGCATTGAGTGAATGCTAATAAACAAGTGTTGTTACACTTAAATCTAATCAGCCGTCCACACTTCATTTAAAGCTGGATACATTTGTGGTTCTTCTGTGGTGTTTCTGCACAGGCTTAAAGGCCCTGAAGACAAAATGCATCAATTAGCTTCCTGCTACGACAGTTGAGGACCGTCATTAACACAAAACCTTCTACCAAAGTTAGAATAGAAAGGTTCTGGTTTACAGGAGGGATGTGATTTTGTTCGTGCTCTTCCTACTGGTTTGAAGTGGGCGCGGGCCAGATGGAAAAAGGTGATGTCACATACCTGAATGCACCAATCAGGATTTAGCAACATTTGAAACAAAATCTGATGACTGCAGCCACCCAGGGTGCACATGGAAACAGGGTGGAATTAGATGGAAGCTATTATCATACATTATCTCTGAGAGTGTTGGAGTGTTTGCCAACCACATCAGCTCATCTCTTTTAAAAGCAGAGCCCTCCGTGACGTGCAGTTCGGTAATGTGTGGAGAGTTCAGAGGCGTTTCTCTCCCAAGAGGAAACTGGCCCAGGAAGTGAAGGCGAGTAAAACGAAACTGACAAAGGGCAGTTGATATGTTATAAATAATTCCATTTTGACAGGCCAGAGGTCACCATGTTTGCTCTGAGTCATGATGCATGCATTAACCAGATTTGCAGTTTTAAATAACGTTTTAAGTATTCAATAATAAACACAGAAATGTTGTCCAGATTTTGAAGTTTGTCTTTCCATTTGTTATTTAAATCATTACTAACAACCAGTCAATTAGATTTGGCTGAATCTAAAGTCACTACTGCCACACGGGGAATGAAACCGTGTTTATGGCACATAAAATGATAATTCAAGTAATTATCCAGTTTACAACTCACAGATAATGATCGTGTTTATGAACCATTGCGCCTCAAGAAAACAAGAGTGCAGAGTTATGCTTTGTGCGAAAATAGAGCCCACGGACTTCACACATGGAAATGTTCGTGGCAAACATGCAACTACTGCTCTCCCATTAAATGGACTGACAGCTCTCAGGAGAGAGGGAGTTCATATTAGGTGAACCACATTGAAGCTTATAAGAAAAGAATCCATGTATGGCTCATACACAGCATGAGGGACAGAGCAAAGTTCAGTCTCAGCACACACAGGTTGAGCACTGAGGTGCGGTGTCCGTACATTTCACTAGTTACTGTAAACTCCCTCGTCCTAAAGCTGCATCATAATTGTGCCATAACACCAAGGCACTTTAAAAGCAAGAAGGCAAAGAAGATAGACGCTGAACCTTATTTGTAAACAGTATCTCTGCAGTTAGCGAGTGCCGACATGTGTTCTGCCTCGGAGGATAGCAGGAAATCAGCTGAGACGCTGTTTTAGAGAGGGGCGCAGACTTTGCAATGACCAATTAAATTTACGTGGGCATCATGGACTGTTAAAATTAAATGAGATCTAATTGCATAAAAGAGCACCTCTATGTGAGGAATGGATTTTGGCTGCTCCTCCAGCTTGCGTGTGCACACTCGAGCAGGGATTTCTGCGTGTAAGCCATCCACAAAGACAAAGGTCCCTCTTGCTCGAGAGCTGGCACTGCAACCTGCAAGAAGCGTACCCGAGTGTGAGCAGGTGCCACTTTGTTATTCTGCCGTTGCACTGTCCTGCTGCTTGCACACATCTTTTCTACTGTATTCTGATGAGTTTGTTGTGAAAATGCTTCTGTAGCTTCTAGTCTACATACAAATTTGTAAATTCACAACTTAAAAAAGTCGAAAATGGTGGCTTCTTTGGGATAAGTGCTCGCCATACTCCAGGTCAGATGTCTTTAGCGTACTCTATGTATGGCATTTATGTATTTGCCTGATTGTGTCATACCTGTCAATATTTAAAAATTATTATGCGTCTTTCTTTTATTACTAAAGAGAAAGATAATTTGTCATAATCACACAAGACGTCTAGTGTCGATGGGTGTGGCCTCTCACAAAAAGCCACAAAACTTCAGAGCAGATTCACAAAGCAGCATCAAAACTAGCACACTTTTGAGTATATATTTATATATGCAAATATAACTACACTTCTGTTTTATTTCCCAGTGTTGGTGGAACAAAGAACAAAGGACAGATGAAAGAATTAACTCTGAGTGCAAATCTGACAAGTGGAATCGGCTTATCTTGACAAATGAATAGCATTAATGAAGGTCTGCCACAGAGATCCTTATATAGTGAGTACTTTTAGCAGCAGACCTACTTTTTTAGTTGTACAAGACCTTTAATAGGAAAGTTATAAAGTGCTGTAAAGAATAAGAACCAGAACAAAACAAACAACACAATAATGATATGGAAAAAAAACTTGCACCGACTCATTAAGGCCCATAGCTCATTAACGGAGCCTCAACAAACTTCAACACCCCACAACAGAAAAAGAGAACGAGGAAAAAATTAAAACATATCAATTCCCACACAACGGGAGCAAAAACAAAAGCTAAAAAAAATGATTGGTTAAATGAATAAATAAGAGTTCTAAGAGAAGATAATAAGTTTGCAGTTAAATTTCTTTAAATGTTTTAGGGACTTTGGTTGCAACTTTTTGTTCACCTTTTTGTCTCAAAGTATAATCAGGGATTCAAATTTAAACAAAACCTTATTATCAAAAATCAGACCACAGGACTGGAACCTGCTATCAGTCCTAAACTAACTTACACATCTATTATAAAAAACTACTTCTCGTATTTAAACTGTGATCTTTTTTTTTTTTTGTAAATATGGCCTATATATACAGTTGGATGTGAAACACACAAAAATGTATAACTCAAACTTTTCTAATCAGGGATATGAACATATACTAAACCATAAATACTAACAGTATCAGGAGATGCGTCTCAAAACACTACATACAATCAGGTTTTATGCTGTGTTCACACTGGAAATGTATATACCGGTATTTATACAAGAAAAACCTGATTTTTGAGGGTTCTGTTGATGGACACTATTCTCCAACAATGTAATTCTCAAAGGATAATGAAAACGGTGTGAAACAGCTACAGGAACACTTAACAGGAAAACAACGTTATAATTAGGTTGAAGTGCCAGTAGCGTTTTGGCATCCGACATCACAAGTATTGTGTCATTTACTGTTAGTACAAAACAGGAAAGTTTGATGATTTCTTGTATACCAACTACAAAAACAGTATATCATAAACATTAGTATATAGTACTGTATACAGTCAGTGTGTAGTGTGGAAGTGAGGAATGAATACAGCAATAATCTACAACATGCAGGAAATCACCACCGACAAAAGCCCAACCAACTGTCAGTTTTCATACAAACTAATAATAATGGTAGCAGGTGTGTGTTTTATCAATGAATACGGGCTAGGGCAAATCACATTGTTCAGTTATGCTAAGCACAGACATGGATTTGATTTAGAAATAGAAAGGCTGCTGTGCCGTGAGCTCCACGTCTGAGCTGCAGGGCAGCTGATTGTTTGGCTGCGCGAGCTTTACTTTCCTTGTTAGGTACAGACAGACTGCTATTTGGGAGCCAATGGATCAGGCCCATATTTCCTTTCAAATACATTTACCTGTCATCTTAGATGTAAACAATGTGACTTTGAGTTCCCCCCTTCCATTAGCTCTATTGCCTCCAATGTCTCTCTGCAGTGCAATGACTCAAGTATGAGAAGTAATCAATAGGCTTCTGGTTTGGGTGAATGAGTCTTAGTGCTTGGTTTGCACAGTCTTGATCAGCCTGACAATGACAGATTATAGTGCTGTATCTGAGAGTAATTAAGATGGGTCTATTGTCCTGCTGATAACTCAAGAGCATGATGCCCCCAAGGCAGGCAGCATCAACCTGTCAGACAACATCTCTCTTCTGTGTAAACAGCATCAAAATGTTCTCACGATTCACCTTGAGAGGAAGTTCTGCATCAACATAAATCCTGTAACGATTATCTTTTCTTTTGCATTCTTAGCCTGACTAAGGAGTACTACCACTACGAGATTGTCAAGAATAACTGTAAAAAAACTAAAAGAACATATGGGACTGCACACATTTTCCTGCCAGATTATCTCCAAAGCAATCCACTTAGGATGTTATGTACCTAGAGTAAATAAAGATGTAAAATAAACATTTTTCTAAAACCATACTGCGTTTCAGAAACCCTACAGGAGTTTCTATTTTGTTATCCCACAATCCTGTAATAAATATGAATATACTTCTGTGGAAATTTTTTTTTTTTGACATTTGTTGAGTGTCAGTGATGCTTTGACTTAAAGGAATAGTTCAGTATTTTGGGAAATACACTTATTCTCTTTCTTCCCTAGAGTTAAATGAGAAGACTGATAGTCTGAACACTAACACTGGCTATCTTAGCTTAGCACGAAGGTTGAAAACAGAGAAAACAGCTAGCCTAGCTCAGTCCGAAAGTAACAACATCTGCCTACCAGCATCCATGAAGCTCACTAATTAATCAGGAACAGAAACTTTCTGGAGTCTCTGCTGGTTGCCTGGCAACTTGTCTCACCTTGATTTTTGTCCAGATTAAACAAACAAGACATAACCTGCTAATTAGTGACAGGTGCAGGTAGGAGGATTTTTTTTAACTTTTGAATAGAGCCAGACTAGCCGTTTGGCGGCTGTGGCTGAGGTAGTGCGGTCGTCCATTAACCCCAGGGTTGGTGGTTCGATCCCAGCTCCCGCTGTCTGCATGTCGAAGTGTCCCTGGGCAAGACACTGAACCCCGAGTTGCC
>JAVQJF010055199.1:0-10514 GCA_036023855.1 Gadopsis marmoratus | reverse complement strand
GATGGGTCAAAAGCAGAGGATAAATTTCAACGTGTATGTGTGTGTTTGAGCTGTTCTCTGCATATGTGTATCATGATTGACCAATAAACGACCGAACAGTCCGATTATATACAAGACTGCGCCTTGATAATTATCATCAAATAGTTTATGTTGGAAGTAACTGGAAATTTTAAAAGATAGAAGAATTAGAAGAAATATGTTTTAATAGCTACTCTTCCTTATTTTCATTATTACGTACGTCCAAATATAGCCAAATACAATTAAGCAATAGTGGCATTAAGATTTTCAAACAAGAAATAAACCCTCATGGCAGAAATTGATGGTTGATATCATTTTATCATGGAGATAACAGTAGGAGCGTTTGTTTTTTGTACTCCTAAGACACTAAGTTACAGTATGACATTAAAGTATAAGACCTAAGGGTAGCACTGTCCTTTGGTAAATGCTGAGATGGCAGAACAGCATCTCTAATGCTGCTTGTTTACAGTAGGCTGGGTAACAAAGTTTGGGATTTATAGGCAGTTGTGATATGAACGAGCACAAAGACATGAAAATGTCAAAGTTTGTCCAATGGCTTGTGACCTGGATAAAAGAGCACTGTTTACAAAGCAGTGCGAGTCTGCACAGTGCACACTATCACATGTATGACCACGACTAATGATTACCCCTGCATTTGACCCCTGCTCACGTGCAGAAAGTAAAATATTTGTCTTTTTGTTCATTTTCTTTGAAGCTGTTAGAATTAAGGATGAGGAAAGTTTGGCTTGTTGGAAGAAGATAAAGGAATCACCAACCACCTACCTGCACATGAGTCTTTCCAACCTTTTTATAGCGTTTTTAATTGGGTGTGTGTAGATAGCCATCCTTTCATTTAACTGTTTACAAGTATCATCATAAAATACAACACAATGAGATTAAAATTGAACTTAGTGAGTCGTTTGCCTGTAGGACAGGTGGTCATTTATTATCATAGCTCAGCCTCTCAAACGTGAAAAACATGTGATGTGAAGGGATTCCTGGGTGTCAAAGGCTGCTTATACGTTCTGATGTGGTTTTTGAACCTAAATGGAAGTTCTTTGTCCACAGGGACCGCCTTCTCTAGCTTCCAGATTTCTGATTCAGCTGCCACCTGAGCTCTACATGTATGTACCTTTTTAAAGACCTTGTGGTCACTTTCTTTTTCTTGGACCAAAGTCAACAACAGCAATGGTAATTAGGTTCAGCTCAGCATCAGAAGCATCGCACATAGCCACACACCAACATAACATCACAGCACATTCAACATGATTCACGGACAGAAACCTAAAGCTGCCTCTTCAATAAATCACAGCTTATAGGTCCAATGGTATATTTCTGGAATTGCTAAGAAGCAGAGTTCAGAGTCCTCACTGCAGATGGGGGGGGGCTGGAATATTTTGGTGCACAGAGGTATTGGATAGAGTTATTTCTGCATTAAGACTAAGAGCGAGTGTGCAACCCAACCTTTTTCTTAATGCCGGCCACATCAGAGAAGACATTTTTACACACAAAGCAAGTAGAGAAAATAATAGTAACATTACCAACTGTCTTAATTTCAACACAGTGCTGTAAAAACCCATAATCAAGGAAACTTTCATTCAACTGATAACTTCACATTGGTGTCATCAATGTTCTGGCACATTTCTTAATTGGCTTGTTGTGATCCAATATGTTTAATGAATCTTGCTGAGTGGGCCGTGGGCCTTAATGGGAGCCAGCTGTGCAAATCTTCGGCTTTAATAGCTGATTGTTCAGCGGCTGGTTTGCTTACTTTGAAGCATGTTATCATGATTATAATCATTGTCTGATGCAAATATTCAATTAAACAATTTCTTTAATTGATTTGAATGAAATCTAAAGAAGGAATTGGTTCACGTTCGATACTAAATGATATACAGAGGACTTTGCTTGTAAAGTAACTAGAACTAAACACTGCACCAATGATGGATCTTATTAGGTTGAATGCCAATTGGCAACATTTGTCAACTATAAAAGAGGACTGCCAAACACCACTTAGATTTACATTTTACAACAGATAATGCGCCAAAGAGGCCAAATCATCTGTGGGCAACTGCAGGAGTATCGGTCCACCTGTGTTGCTATCATGAAGTATTTACGTTATTTTGTCTAACTCTGTGCATTATTGGTGTAATATTTTTGATAGGGCAGTGTTTTCAGTTGTCAGTTCCAGTTGCTTTCTCCATCCCATCCCCTCGTCCTTACATCCAAACAAATTACCTTCTGTGTCCCACGTGGGTTTAAAGGCAATTAAACGTCAAGAAATGTACACAAAACAACGATCAACCTCCTAGTTATTAACGCTGCCCTGAAGCAAACTCCCTCTGCATTTTCTTTCCTGGATTCGTTTTTGTAAACAGCCTTTACCAAACCTGTATCCCACAGTGACATAGCATTAAGGCTATATGACTGAGTCTAATAAGAATTCAAATCCAAAGTGCCACTCGTGGTCTGTAGACGGTGAAATATTCATTACACCACACAATACAAAGGATTTAGATGGAGAAAACATCATTTTGGATGATTTTTGCTATTCCGAGGCTGTCTACAAATGCTAAAGGCACAGACTCAGTATCAAGAGCTCACCTCTATTATACTAAATATTAATATTATTTTATTTCTAGTATTGTTACACTTATGCTCAAGACAAACAATATTCACTTCTTTTTAAATTCAGCTAATATATATCTGGAAACTGTGTTTAAACTTCTCAGTCAGCTGTAATCTCAATGAACACTTCAGTGAACGACAAAAAGCATTTATGTTCAAATAATTCAATGTGTGGGCAGTAGAAGTGTAAAACATGTGTGCAAAGTTCAAAGCAACAATGCTTGAAGGTTTGGCGTCATAGCCCTTTTCAGAGTTAAACAATAGGTCAAGCTACTGCACAGCGATTCTGTGTAGACCTCCTGTGCCTTAGGGCCTTAGTGGGACTGAACACATGAAGTTTTAAGCTGTGGTGTGGTTTGTAATGAGGATGAGATGGGAAACGGATATACTAGATTTGGATATTCCAGTGCTGATAATGAACAGGTGACAAAGCGTAGATCAAAAAAGGTTGTTTGTGCATTTATAATATAGCCTTTATTTTACTTAGCCTAACCCTGAAATTGAAGCCAGACACTATCTGGTGTTTCTATAGTAACTCATTACAGCCATCTGAGCATAAGACAAGGGAATTGTGACATGGGTAGAATCTTACAAGTGTTCAAAAGTAGAGTATAAGAGTATGGATTTGGATGTTTGGTACAATTTAACAGCTTAATTTTCAAAGTAAAGTGAATTGTATTAAATAGGGAAAGTATATATACAGAACATGTAAAGACACCTTGCCACCAGGAGATGGCAGCAGAACTTAGTTCCAGTGACAAAATCATTTCTCCTCACTTTCTCTAACTGGTGTGGGTGCTTGATGGCAAACTGGTCTCCACCTTTTTGTTTTTAATCCATTTACCGTATACGCTAAATCACATGTCACGACTCAGGGTTGTAGACGGTACACACATCATGTTGGCTGAGGATGTCTTTATATTGACAGACACGCTGACATAAAAACATTTTCAGTTCTCACAGCCTGCTGATAGCATAACTCAGAATGCCCCAGCTCTCATTCCTTTAAATGTACTCAGGCACTCCTCCACTGTACTTCAGCTTAACTCAGTATCCTCATGAATCACCCGTTCCTACCAAATACACACAATAACAATATAAATTATGTAGTCTTCATGCAAATCTGTATAATATATCTTTCTCCTTGCTCTGTCCTGGTGGAATATGTCTGCTGTTTCACTAAACCGTTCATGCAGGTTCAAGCTAAAGCCCTGACATTATTTGCCAGCTATGTCTACTGGAAGAACAACATACTGGGAAGAACAGCACATGTATTGAATCACGTGGAGTGACACCAGATTACTTTTTTCACCACTTGATGGCAGTGTAACTGTGTGACGACTTATAGAAAGTACCAGGTCTTTTATAAGTGTCTGCATCTGTGTGTTTGCTACTGTGTCATTCAATGTGCCAAGCATCCATAGTTTATTTCGTGGAAAATCAGAGTGTCAGACAAAAAGAAATTGCTTTAAATTATGTGTTTTTTACTCTCGTTTCAGGCACTCAGAATACTGTATATTTAGTTTGAGTGTTTTTTTTATGCAGCAGAAGAGGCAGGAGGAGTCCAGCAGACAGCACTGTTTGAAACGGTAAACAGCATGTTGTGAGATAGTCACCATCAGCCTTAATGTTAAGACTAGAGGCAGCCAGCTGGCCAAGTTTTGATGCTAAGCAGAGCCACCGTGTACTGGGCTAAGATGAATATTTTATCATGAATGTCATAGCATGCAGTGAGATTACAACCGGCACCAGCATCCTGCTACTATCTGTGCAGTGCTTTGGCAGGGATCAGATGAATCTATGCCCTGAGGATGTCACGCTGTTCTTGGGGTCAAAGGGGTGTCCAGTGTGGTGCAAGACGAGTGTAATATAATGTAATTATGTACTTAGTATACTACCCAGTAGGTGTTTTTAGATGTTGACATTTCTAAGTGGACAACCCACGGGCATGTTAAGGCCACCAGCTTGTTTCCTCATGACTAAAGTTTGCTTCTCTGTGCCCACAATGTGCCACAATACATGTCATTTTTAACAACAACACGACGAAGTATAAAAATTTATATTTTTGCAAATCAAAAATATTTCATGGTTTTATATTCCAGTGACTCCTTGAGATCCCTGATTTCACTTTTGTCCAAATTATCTGCAGATTAACTTTTCCCAAGCCCTCGGTGTCAGCCCAAGTTAGGCTCCGTTGCGCTCATTCAGCGGGAAAGCGGTGAAGTTGTACAAGGTGTGTCAGCGAGATACAGCACAGTCAAAATCCCAGGGCACAGTGGGTATTAAGGTTAATTTGAACTGATTAGATTAAGCAGTGGGGCTGTTGCTGTGGGGGGCAGGACTGTCGCCGCGTGTCCTGCCGGGAAGGGGCCGTCGTGTGCTTTATCTCGCGCTTCTGAGCGAGCTTGTAAGGGTGCAACTTCATCCTTGGGGATAGCAGGTCACATGGGTTCAACTCTTTGATAGCATATATCCAACAGCTTGTCACGCTTGATGGGAGAGTCAAATTGGCAGTGTCTGGAACAAGGGGAGCACTTTGGAGGAGGTTGGTGAATGCCGGTCTTTATTAATATAACAATTCTCCTCACTATTTTCCTATAACTGTTGTTTATCATATTGCGTCTTGCTTATTTTTCTCTTGATATGATGTGGTTTGTCCCAGGAGAGCTGAAGTAAATTTCCCTTTTATCGCTCCTTTTCTTATTTCTAGGTAATGCTGCCCGAGACAGAGCACTAAGCTAAATGCTTTGCCTTCCATTACATTACGGTCACTTGTGTTTGTCTTTTCAGAAACTTCAAAATATTTTCTTTTTTCAAGCAAGGTCCTTTCAGTGTTGTTTGTCATTTCTCCTTGAGCCTTTTGGAAGTCCCTGTCCTCCCTCCTGTACAGTATTTGCACTTTAAAGAACACCGTGTGCTAAAAACCCTACTGAGCTACCACAAAATCAATGATTTGAAAAGTACTGTTGGCCTCAACAGATCACAAGGACTACACAAAAACCTTCATGGTTTTTTCAAGACACAAATTTGCCTGTAGACACGAAAGCCTAGAGCCAAGCTAGCAGCTCTCTGAGGCTGTACTTTGGCACAGCGGTGCTTTGAACTATCACAAAGACAATGTTAACATGCTGATGTTTAGCAGGTATAATGTTTACCATGTCCACAATCTTAGTTTAGCGTAATATTTTCATTAGCACTAAACACAAAGTACAGCTGAGGCAGTTGGGAATGTCATTAATTTTGGAGGTATTTGGTCAAAACTGAAATATTGACCTGCTGGTGGCAATGGATGAAAAGTCAGAGATCACCAAAGTATTGCAACTTGAAATTGACAAAAATTAAATAAATAATTGTCTTATATTCCAGCCATGAGTGAGTGAACTAGCAGGCAGGTTTTGCATCCAGAGAATTAACCCAAAATTGTGTCTTTGCGTACCTGAGCATATACAGTAGATGCAAGACAGACAGAAATAATGTAACATCTCTGATGAGCATGGCTTCTGATTGCTTTTATTAAATACACATAGCTGTGACTTAACACATTAAGAGAAAAAAAATTAATCCTGAAAACATACAATAAATACAATACAAATACATATATGGAAACGGCAAATAAACCAAAACTGGTGCAGAAAGTGAAATCTGCAGGAAATAAAAGTGTAGGCAAGGAGAGAGACAGAAGAATCCACCTGGTTTGCACAGACAAAATGATGAGCAGCTTGGTTAAGCTGACAGGCCTTAAATCTGTCTGTGCTGTTGCTTGGATATGCAGATTCATTGGCAGTGAGGATGTGACAGAATTCGGCAAACCTAGCTGATGAGAAGGATGTAAACAGCTGGTATTTGATAAAGGGGTGACAATTAAGACACAACCAGATGTGAGTCTCAGGCTACCTGTAAATATCAAATTTGGCACGGTATGAATTTTGACAACATAACTACAAAAACTACTGCTTTTGAAAGATAAGGAATGTGCTAGTTTAGCCTTTGTAGCTATTTAACAATTCGTTTGTATGGCCTCATTCCATGGCAGGATTAAGTTGAATATGCATGGTCCATTATTCTTATTGTCTTAAAAGAATGTTTATGGTATTTATATTTATGCGACATGATGGCTAGCAGCACTGTAACAACCTAATGAACCTGAAGCTGAGCAGATGAAAGCAACGTCATTAAGATATCCTGTACAAGACAGAGGATGCTATTGATTAAGCCCACTATATAATAACAGTACATAACTTCACAGCCACAAACTTCCTTTCCTGTCGCTATGATTGGATTTTCTTCCTGCGAGTAGATTGCTCATCTGCAGATTCGTCATAAACTGTGTTTAATTCAATGCAAACCTCAATCTGAATTCAAATACAGTATGTATACCGCCCAGAGAAAATTAAATCTTGTGAAGCCATGGCTGGATATGGATGGAACACTTGCATTAATGTTAACATTGTTTGAAATTCAATCAAGCAGGAATTAAAGTGCGTACGTCTCCTTTCCAATTAAGCTCCCTTTACTACATATTAAGTGCTCAGCTTAAGCTGGGCCAGCAGAGGATGCATTTCAACACAGCTGGATTTCCTTTCATCCTGTGTGGCATACAGTATAATATACATGAAGAAATTACTAAGCCCCATAAGATTTTAGTTTTTGGGAGAAAAAAAAATACTGCAGCCAAGTTGACACCCTCTTCATCTGTAAACTGCTTTAAGCCCTACTAACGGCTTAGGTTTCCCTTATTAGCATTGGCTGCTGTGTAGATTTAACAGACTAACCCCTTTCCCTCTCTTTGCCACCCATCTATTTACCTTTCATGCAACTGTGTGCACTGATCGCTTCAAGCAGACCCCTTAAGCTTAAGTTAAGACCGGAGCGTGGTGGTTTTTGCAAGCAGATCTTACTGATTGTTTGTCCAGCATTGCATGCTCTCCAAACACAGCTTTCCTTCTCAAAGTCTACCTGAAAGTACAATGAAGCAGGATGTGTTTTATCCAAATGAAAACTATATGAGCTGTGAGCTCAAGTAAGAATAATTGCAGATTTCTTTTCCGCAGAATATTTCACCAAAGTATATCTTGTTCCTGAGGACGACACCACATTATGTACGTGAAAGGCACATCTTTCACTGAATAATCTAAGAATAGGATGAATTTCCAGTTAGATGTGCAGTGAGTAGCACCTCTCCTGGGAATGAATGCAAATGTGTTGCATGTATTCCTTTGTATCTTTGCAGTCTTGAGAATGCCATCTATTGTATATTATGTATCAGCTTTTCTCCTGTCTGTTTGACACCCGAAACAACAGCACGGAATGAACAAGTGTCTAGAGGCTGCTGCAGACAGCTTCTGTCATTTTTACTTTTGTACACTGTTTGGTGTAGAATGGGTGATTTTTATGGAAATGGCATAATGGCAGATATTTCTGTAGTCTTGGATATTTAGAAACCACAAACTATTTTGCACAACTTGGTGAATAAGTAGGGGGCAGCAGTGCAGTACAGACAGTTATTCACTGTTGTTAATTGTTGCATTGGAAAGGAGATTATCAAAACAGCAGAGGAGGACAAGGCAGACGCTTGTGTCAGAGGCTGGAGAAACATACTGGAGCTATTCTGTGCATCTGAAAACTCAATAGTTCATAAATGTGCACATAGACTAACTGACTCACTGTCATTTTCAAAACTGGCCTTCAGAGGTAATGCTAAGCATTGGTTATGAATATGTGCCACTTTAGAAATCTAGACACAGATTAGTAGGCAATATGATTTGCTCTGAACTCAAGGCTGTAAAAGAATAAATAAATAAAACCATTAAGCCAATGGTAACCACAAATATTAAAAATAAGTACTTCAACAGCTGCTCAGCACCCAGAGCTGTGGCACATTCTCTTTGACTACCTTCTAAAATCCCCTGTGTAACACACAAGCAGGCTTCCACTGCTACAAACATATAGTAGGGCTTAGTAATTTCTTCACATAATATATGCCAGACAGAGTGAAAGGAAATCCAGCTCTGTTGAAATGAATCCGCTGCCTGCAACTTAAGTTGAGCATTTAATATGCAGTAAAGGGAGCTTAATTGGAAAGGAGACGCAGGCACTTTCATTCCTGGCTGGGGGTAGATACTGTACAGAAAACCTTTCCAAACACATTATAACTTTAACCGACTACACAGCAAATTCAGCTATATCAGTGATGCAGAACAGCATGTTGACCATGTGCCAACCAATATTTAAAGATCCTAAATGGTTTCTTTCAATTCAAACATTATTAATACAGCCAACTAAAAATGCACATTTACTGTGGTTCCACATGGTCTCTATTCTCTGCTAAAACACATTTACCTTTAACAACACCACCATGCCTGACTTGGGTTTAGCTACAGCAGCATGGTTGCATGTACAAACACATTAGAACATCTCCTCCACCTTTGTGACACATAACAAAGCTACTTAAGCTGCTATTTTACAAAAGGTGGAGAATGTGGGGTAGATTCTCAAAGGTGTAATCGCATCACATTCTCAAGGATTGAAATGAGGTTCATCTTTGCAGAGGAAACCCTGGTGGATTCTTGGACAGCCGAATTAAAAGAAACCCTGAATTCACCTTCTCTGAATAGTTCTACCTACCTGCAGAAAAACATACACAAAAACACATTTAAGTTAGAGACCTCGAAAAATACGCTGATCAAACCCATCCCTAGTATCTGCACACCTTGGGCTGTGTTGTGCTTCCTTATCCTCTATTAAACATTGAAAGTAAATTCATGGGATATGTACAGTGGCAACATTTCACAAAACAGTGGCCTATACACAAAACACAACATTTCACAAACTACATTAACATTTCACAAACATATCATTGACTTGGGTTTGGTCCAATCACAAACAAGAAGTGTTGTCCCTCCCTTTCCGCAATCCGGAATGTCATTGTGTTTTGTGAAATGTTGTGTTTTCAGAATCAGAATCGCATTCAGCCTTATTGACCAGGTGTGTGTACACATACAAGGAATTTGACTCCAGTGATTCATTGCTCTTAAGGTACATACACAGAAATAGACATACATACAGCTAAAAACTAGGACACCATGTTCGACAAGGTCAACATACAAGGTCAACATACTACATGGTCAACATTAGACTACTATGTACAGATATAAATATAAATAGTATATTTATGTATAATAACATTTGTAGACATTCATTCATTCATTCATTCATTCATTAACCAGACTGCTTATCCCGAAGGGTCGCAGGGGGGGCTGGAGCCAATCCCAGCTAACATTGGGCGAGAGTAAACAGTATGACAATACTGGAGAGTACCGAGTGTGCTGAAATAAATGATAATAACCACATGTTAACAATTTTCAATCATTAAAATGTTTTTAAAGTCTTGTCCCTGGCAATTGTTACAGATAGCTTACAGATCCTCAAGGTGCAAGCTTACCTTTTTTTTTACCACGGCCTCCTTTCATCCCAAGGAAATAAATACAAACATAGCAAGATAAAACACCAGGTAGGAATCATACAGGCAATGGTTAATATTTATGTATACTCTTTTGACAGCAAAGTGTGCAGTTAATGTAATATTCTTCCATGTTCTGAGACAAGAAAAATCGAACCAAACTGTTCTCTTATTGTTCTCGGTAGTTACAAAATAAGTTAGCCATGGTGTGTTAGTTCTCCCCTTGTTACATTTAGATATTTAGATACAGGGTAACTACAGGGTACTCTGGCTGTAATCTAAAGTGCTGTTAGTTACCCTCTTGTTACATTTTCATCATTCTACATCTTGTTGTGCACACACACACACACACACACACACACACACACACACACACACACACACACACACACACACACACACACACACA
>JAVQJF010055197.1:0-10649 GCA_036023855.1 Gadopsis marmoratus | reverse complement strand
GTCTGTAGATATAGAGTTTGCTTGGACTTGCTCTATATTTACAAGTGCTATGAGATAACTTTGTTATGATATAGCGCTATATAAATAAAATTTGATTTGATTTGATTTGATTTGATATTTTCGGCAGTCCAACAGCACTGATTTCCTTCCGCAAATATCCAAATGAAGACCTGGAAAAGGTCTTGAAACTTAGACTCTGCAGACCTTTGTAGCAACATTGTTCAATTAAAGCCAGTGGGTTTCTCCTTATCGCTAACGTTTTGGGATCGTCCTGCCCATGAAAGCCATTCTAGCTTTGTCTGTAGCTTCACCGGCAGCCAATAGGATTCTTATAAAAACTATGGTACAGGGAGGCTCCGCTGCTGTGGTTTGATTTAATCCAGATTTGTCTGAATGGTCAGTCTCGGAAAACACAAATCCAGCCAAAACACTTCAGTTTAATTTCCTATATTTGTTGTATTGATGAGGGAAACCAAAAGGCTCCTTCACTTTCATAGCTGCACAACAAAATCCCAGATCAAAATCAAATCAGTTGCTCCCTGGCTGGAGGTCACACTGTCTGCCAGAGCTCATGGAGGTCTGTTGAAAAGGTTTTAGAGAAATCCTGCTCTCAGACAGACCAGCTGATCCTCCAGCAGCTCCTGCTCACATAGTTCACATGGGTGGAGATTCTCCACCGGCTGTACGGTTGTTTCATTTGGGTGACACACACACAAGCCTCCACTGGGCCAATCCTACAACTGCCACATGAAGGTAAAATTGACATTTGTGAGACGCATCAGAAACAGAGGCGATATCACTGTTTGACGGCCCCGATGACCTGATGAAGTCCGCTCACACCTTTGCTCTTTGTAAAGTGCGCCCCCCACAGGACAATCAGATCAAAGCAGGACAAAAAGGCTCTGTTTTAAAAATGGCTCCTGACTAGCAGCACCTTTCGGAACCAGGAAGTGAGTTCCCAGAGGACACCACTGCACTGGTTTCACAGGGAACGTTAAGGTGAGGTGGCAACAGTCTGCATGAAATGTGACTTTTCAGGAGCTACTTCCTGTAGTCTGGCTTTGAGCACGAACTCCCTGTTTTAAAGAGAACCTGGTGAAGCAGCTACCTGAAGATTAATATCAGCGGTTGGATCGGTTTGTTCGTGGTCAGCTTCAGGCCTTCTTCGTGGGTTTGATCAGTGGAACCTTCGTGTGACGTTAAACTCTTGTCTGATAGCAATGAGCTGCGTTCTGCCACAGAATTAAGCTACTTGATGGCAGCAACTAACAGTTATGTTCATTATCATTCATCTACTCTAATATTATTCCTGAAATGATTAGGTTATTAATTGATAAGACTAATTGCCAACTTCCCCAATGTGAGGTTTTGTGTTTTTTGGCTGGCTGTGCCTCAGTAGGTAGAGTGGGTTGTCCATTAATCCCAGGGTTGGTAGTTCAATTCAGGTTCCTTCTGTCCACATGTCGAAGTGGCCTTGGGCAAGACACTGAACCCTTTGGGAACCGTTGAGGTTGAAAAAGCGCTACGTAAGTGAAGTCCATTAACCATTTGTTGGTTTATATCATTGCAAACATTTTGAAGACTAAACAATTACTGGATAATGAGAACAAGTGTAGTTTGCAGCCCTCTCTATCAGGAAATCATATGGACTCGTCCCAGAGCTGCACGGCGTCTCGTTTTCTCAACCAACTAACATATTCAGCTTACAAAGATATAAAACAGCAAACGTACTTAACTGTTGGAGAATTCTTGATAAACAAGCAATCGGTTATCAAACAGGTTGTCGATTCGGTCAAACCGGCTCTCTTCTATCCTGCTGCTGTTACAGAAGTCAGAATCATTTCCCAAGCCGCTTCTTCTTGGACCCAAACAAAGATGGCTGCAAGAAAACGGAAGCCGCTCCCTCATCTGGTCACACTAGTGCTAATTCATTTCTACGGCCCTCTGTGTCGACACGAAGGGAAGGCGAGTCAGCTTGGCGTAGTATGGCCTGCCCCCCGCGAGCTTCAGCTGGATAAACTGTTGTTTCTGCTGCTGCTGCTGCTGTGGATTAAAGTGTGTTCCTGCAGCTGACTGCCTTCACAGGGAACGGACAGGCCTTTTTAGTGTCGAGGTATTAAGCCCAGGTCTAATCCAGAGCTAGGAGAGCAGCCAACTTCCACAGGACGACACATCGCTCGGCCTGTCGCCGTCTCTGGTGTCCAGCTTTTCTCCGTCCTGTCATGTCTTTTTCACTCCTACGTCTTTATTTTCCCCTCATATCTATTTTTAATAATTATACTTTATACTTCAGTAAGAATCTGACGTGTTCACACTTGTTTGTCCAGAGTTAGTTTGTTTCTGAGATGCCAGAAATATAATTTGGGCTTCATGCAGTTATAGAACATATGGTGATCGTTTTTAAGGTTGCTCAGAAAGTAGAGCGGTCGTCCATTAATCCCAGGGTTGGTAGTTCAATCCCGGCTCCTCCTGTCCACATGACAAAGTGTCCTTGGGCAAGACACTGAACCCCAAGTTGCCCCAGTGGAGGCCAGCATGGCAGGTGCATCGCCATCGGTGTGTGAATTAGAGTTACTGTTACAGCGCTTTGGGAACCGTTTCAACAGTTATGTAAGTAAAGTCCATTTACCATGAATCGATTAGTTAAGCAAATAAATTTGATCAGTTAATTTCTGGTATATACACCTGACTGGCCCCAGCTTCTCAAACATTACCTGTTTGTTGTTTTAAGGCTTTAATGACGGTAAACTGTGAAGGAGCCGTGGACTCAGAGGGAAGCTGTGGTGGACATTTTTCACTCTTGCTAACATTCTCTAGACCGGTTGATTTATCAAGTAATCGGGAGATTAATCAGCGCTGGAGATCTTTAGTGATCTTCGTTTAGTAGCTAAATGAGTCCTGTGGAGACTCAACTGTTATTTTTCCACTCAAAAGCTGCCTTGAAGCCGCTCGTCTACGTTGCAGCTCTCAAAGCTGAGCTGAAGGTTTTTTTTTAATTTTTATTCAGCGTCGTGCCCTCATTACCATGCAGACCTATATTTTCAAAATACAATTCTCTAATTATCCCTGCCGTCATAGGGGGGGGGGGGGGCGCTATGAAAAGGGGTTTCATGTGCGATGCTATTAGGGTCCATTTTTTTTCCTCTACACAAAAAGGAAATGTTGAGCAAGATCTCTGAGTGCTGGTTCACAGCCGAGCTTGTTGGTGATTACTCTGGAAAAAGACACAGCGAATTTCTGCTTTGATTAAAAAACCAGCGTATAGTAAACAGCCAGGTCATCAAACAAAATGCTGCTTTGTGATTGATGAGGCATCTGAAGGCCAAACGGGACACTTCTTTAAAGGCCCAGTCAGCATGTTTTTGGCCCCTATAAGTTAGGAAAGTAGATGTTTTGGATGTTATCTTCCTGAAGTGTGAGCTGCTCATTCCCCCGTTTAGGAAAACAAGATGACATTTCCATTAACTACACTTTCAGACACGCCTCTAGGGATGCCAGGGTCAACAGCTATCAGATGGACTGCCATGAAATGTGCAACAGATATTCAACGTCTCCAGAGGATCCATTCGAATGGCTTTGGATGCTCGACTCTACACCACCAGCAGTTCACATTTAACATTCACACTGCTAAATGTGAATATGAGACATAATGTCCAGCAGGTGAGTTTTCCAGATGCGCAGCAGTCAGAAATGGGGACTTTCAGCAAACAATATAAAGATTTGTAACTGTACACAGAGCTCACGGCAGGAAGATCTCAGGGAGGAAACGGTGAACGCTGCTCGTCTTTACAGCTTCTTCTTGGATAGGCGACGCTAGCTGTCCCACACCGAGTTTGGGAGCCGCTGTTTAGCCGTTAGAAGTGACGGCAGGTTGCATTTAAATCACAGATTTTGCCTTTTAACATGCCGGCAGGGCTGCAGGGTGATGCAACGTTGCAGAAACCGTCAAACAGCGTCCAGCCCTGAACCTGCAGGCCGTGGCACGGCTCTGCAGCTGACCTCTGACCTCTCACCACTGACAGCAGCGGGTCGAGAGAAAAGAGGATTGCCCCGCAGGGAGCAATAAAGTTTCAGACTACATGACACTTGATTTAAGCCCGTTAAAGCCATCTGAGGGATCAGGAGAGGCTGCACACAACGCTCCCCCACAGGTTAACGTGTGAAGGAAGATATGTTGTAAACACAGAGAGAAACCAGATTGTGTGTGTGGTTTCTGCTGCTTCAGTCAACAGGCTCGAGGTCGTCCTGCAGATTTATCTTTTCAGCCCCAGCTGCCAGTAAACCGCGTCACTGACAAACATACTCGGAATGTTTACCTGCCAAAACTAGTCAGAAGATGACGTAATTTCACCTATTTTCAGTGTGTTTGCATGAAAGAATAAGAAGAAGCCGATCAGAGGAGCAGAGGATAGTTGGCATCGCCGAAGCTTAAGGTGATGTGGCTTTGTGCGGGACGGTAACCAGGATTTTAGAAATTCTCAGGTCATGACTGACATTTGGCCTATGAAAATGACCCACTTCTACATTGCATGTATTCTTTCAACTTTTTAATTACATCTTGTGTAAGTTCCATCTCCCTACATTAAGGTGCGACTGTGCTGCACTTCTGGTCGTTCTGGTGGAGAATACCTAATGCCTTTTTTTAATGTCATGTATTTCATCTGTTGTGTTAAATCAGTCCGATTTTTAAGACATTTAGACAAAACCAAACTAGAATCAGTCTGTTATGAGGCTCTTTCATTCAGTCGCTGTTCGTGTTGTGGGCTCCTAGAAGCCTAATATTCGGCAGACATGAATGCCAATAGTGACATATGTGTAGTAAGTTAATGTTGCCTGTGTATTTTAGCCCAGACAGTTATTGGCTGGGCTTCAGGTGACGACGGCCACTTAAACCTGTCAAACTGGTCAAAGTCAGAGCAACTGCTGCACAGAGGATTATGTTAGTTCCACCAATGCAGCCAATCGGAAGCTTTCCTGAAACAGGGGAATGATTTACAGCCAAAATAACAGATTTGACCTTGACATCCACTGAAACAGGAAGCGTAACGCCAAACATACCAAAGGAAAAGTTAATTTAACAGAATCATTGTACTTTTAGGCGTTGTAATGACATCAGTGTCTTGCCTCTGCTTGATTTTCAGAGATCTGACTGAGACCCTGTCCTGGACAACCAGAGAGAACCTGAACCCTCAGGTGAAGTCTACACACACACACACACACACAGTTGTGTAGACGTTTCTGTATCGGCGCTACATCGCAGAATACAGGACAGCGAACTCCATACACCTACAGAAACTGTTGTTACGTCGCCACTCCACCTGCTCTGGATCCCTCTCCTTGTCTCAGCATCCAAGCTTCCCATTACACCTGTATGCTGATATTAGCATTAGCAGATATTATATTAGTATTGATCTCTTTAAGGTATTAACGTGACGGGAAAAAAGTAAAAACTCAAAGCACAAAATGGATTGGTTGAGTTTCATGGCTACCAGCAGGCTAACAGCTATTTAGATGATTGCTTCGATTCAGGTTGACACACGGTATGTTCATGGTTACAGATTACAAACGGCAAAAATGACGTCTTAGATGTCTCAGTTTAACTCTTGGGATCACATCCGTTCTTGACGATGTGCAGCAAACGTTTGGTGTTTTGATCCACAAGTTGGCAGATTATTGACTAATTGCTTTATCTAATAATCGTGACTCAACTGACAGCAACTATGATTTATATTATTAGTCTTGTGGGCTTTGCTGTGTAAAGAAAACAGCCTTTGTAATAAATCCAGTCTAATTCAGACTGTTGGCATCTTGTCGACCGTTTGTTCGCATTACAAACACGACTGATCTTTATGTCTTTTACGTAATTGAGTCACATTTATAGTCTTTTGAGACAAGTAGCGGTTCAAGCGGCCATCTGAACAGACTGCTGGTTTGATGTAGAGCTGTATTTAACCTCTGGGCTTGAAGTGATGATACTGTAGCCGTGGAAGTAATGGCCAGTGTCAATGTGTATAAATAGTTCTCTGCACAGGAGGAGGAGTAAGATGAAGCTCACATTCAGCTTCGTTATTTAACCAAAAGTTAAAGCAAAAATCATTCAGGTGTTTTTCTGACTGATTTGTCCAAATTCCAGCTCAGCCCTGACTGACCTAAAGCTGCAGGAAGCTCAAACGCAGCATTCACAGGTCTGGAGTTGGCTGGATGACTGGAAGTGTGGGCGACTGAAAGCACAGATGCATCATGGGAAGCCTCCAACACTCCTGCTGCCTGAACCTCCACCATTCTCTTGTTTCCAAATATGCATCTTTCTCTCTGTCGGTAACCAAGCAACCATCAAAAGTGTACGCGGCCTCGCTTCATCCATCAGTACGACTTTAAATGAACGATCTCATTCCTTGAAGCCAAAGTAGTTCGCTCCTACCAGACGCACAAATCGTCCCTATCTCCCAACGAGCCAACACAAACCACGACAACGCGATGGAACTTTCACCAAACAAAGTTGTTTGTTCTTGTAGCTCAGAGGCGTCGTGGGGACGAGCGGGACACCGGAGACGTCCTGAGTCCTACAGGAAGGACTCCCAGAACCACATACTCAGGCGAACAGAACCTGTCAGCATGGTTTATAATAACACGCGGTTCGGTTGGGTTTAGGAAAAGATCAGTGTTAAAATAAGTACCCATCCATCCTCCAAGACCTCCTCTTTGCCGCCTTTTATAAGTGGCCACCTAACTAGGTACGGGTCAGAAGAAGCTGACCGACGGGGCCGTACGTTTGGGGGTCGTACTCACGACCAACGTCAGACGCTCAATTAAAACCTACATATGTCCTGCACACGGCATCCTCGTCCGAACAGCTCAGGATTACAGCATGAACTCAGATTTCACCCAACAGCTCATCCATCACCTCCATCACTCCATACAGGGATTCCTCACAACAAGTTCCCGGTTTAAAGGGACATTCTGTGTTTTTGCACCCATATAGCGGCATCATTATAAGAGCCTATTATAGCCGGTTACAGAGGCCGACTCACAGACTAAATGCCTTGTTTCTCTCCGCCATGGGAGCCTTCTATAGAGCCACAACTCCCTCCTTCAACAGAGAGGCCCCTTCATCACGCTGCCCTCCTCCTCTCGTCCTCCTCGCTCTCTTCTCCCTCAGACACAGACAAGCCTTTATCTGCCCATCATGTGCTCTCTCTTTCTCTTTTTTTTTTTTTTTATCTTCTTCTCCAGCCTGACCCTGTTTTCCAGCGCGCCGGTTAGGGGAGGCTGGTTTTTGGAAAGCCAGCTAAATATTTTATCCATGGCCACGCTATCTGTCTGTGTAGCTTAATACCGATTTTGATGTTATCTCCTAAGTCTTTCCAGCTTTTTTTTTTTATTTATATATTTTATTTTCTGGTCAAATAATCTCTTCATGTTGGCTGTGCAGCATCTAAACTGGACGCCGTGTCGACTCGTGGTGCTCGAGCAGCGTCTCTTTTTCAGCTCTCCGGCTGGCAGACGTGCAGACTGTTGGTGGGAAAACATCCAGCCAATGAACAACCACCGCCATCCACTGTAGAGCTGCACCAAACTGCTGCTGTCAGTGTCAAATTGTCTGTTGAGTTTTGAATGAGGGATTCATCAGTTGGTCTGAAAAACATCAGAAAATCCTGAAAGCTCCCACCTCAGAGCCCGCTGTGATCTAAAACCCAGAGATCTTCGGTTCGCACTGATGTTCTGGAACCGGTTGCTGTTGCTTTTATGAATGACTGTAACAACCAATCGGTTTTTATCAAAATTCAACCGATGATGTCGGCACCAACCGAGCGCATCTCCAGAGATACAGAACACACACAAGATTCAAGCTCACAACGTTGCATTTCGTTAGATCGGTAAAGATTTTCGGGCCAAGCGAAGAAAAGGTGGAGTTCAGAGCGCGTTCACCCTCCGCGTCGTTTATCCAAATCCAAGCTTTTCCAATACGCGACACGTAAAATCCGTTTATTTTGTGTCATAAATATCTTAGCCGAGCTTTGTTCAGACTTGTAGGTCTCTTATTTTTTCACCTGCAGTCAAGTGACGGAGGTTTCCTGAGATCCCAACTGTGTGAGTCTGACTTAAAGGAAACGGTGAAACAAAAATGACGCGCAAATACGTTGCAGCGGCACGGAGTCGAGACGGACATCTGTCGGGCGCTTTTGGAATAAAACTGCTGCACAAATTTAGAGATTTCTGTTTTCCCACCTTTTCTTCGGGCAGCCAGTGTGAAAACCAACTTGCAATGACCGTCGCATCAACTCCAGCTGATTGTCTGAGTTTATACCGAAACATCTGTAAAGAGATAAATCTAAATAAGAAGCAATAAGGGCTAAACATTCAAAATCAGCAGCACGCAGTCTTTTCATTTTATGTGCGAAACAAAGATCGGCTCTGCTAAACAACGTCCCGGGGAAAAACTCTGCCGTGGTCCTTTTTTTGTTTTTAAAAAGTCAAGTATTAGCTGTAGCCAATCACTGGTCCTGTTAGCCCCCCACAAAGAAAACAAATGAGTCCACAGGATTGTCAGAATCTGCCCGGTAACGCGGCGCGGCGTTTCTACACGCTGGTTTTATGCGTTGCAGAGATTTTTAAAAACCCTCATGATGAGCATGTGATGCGAAAAGGACGGAGGAGGAACAGTTTCCTCCTTGTCTTTCTACAGCAGGCCGCAGCGTTCGACGTCTATGCGGCCATTTTCCTCCATCTGCTCGCTTGATTTTTCGCGGTTAGTCGGCGTGCACGTGGCCGGACGTCATCGTCTGCCTCGTCACGCCACAGGACTGTAACCTCTCTCCTGTCTTTGTTCTCCGGTTTCTCCTCTTTCTCTACCGCCTCCTGTCCTCCATCTTTTCCACCGCTCTCTGTCTCTTCTCCTTGTTTG
This sequence comes from Gadopsis marmoratus, assembly GCA_036023855.1. Lineage (NCBI taxonomy): Eukaryota > Metazoa > Chordata > Actinopteri > Centrarchiformes > Percichthyidae > Gadopsis > Gadopsis marmoratus. Next base: position 1,744 of record JAVQJF010055197.1, on the reverse strand, counting down.
TTTTTTCCTTTTTAAATATGTCCTGTCCTCCATTTTGTCCCTCACTGCTTTCCCTTCTTGCCAACTTCTCTGTCTTCCTTTTTTATTTTGTCTCCTGTCTTCCTCTGTACCGCTCCTTCTATTTTCTCCTCCTCGCGCTTCTCTTTTCCTTCATGTGTCTGTTCTTTTCTGTCTCTCGTCATGTTTTCAATTTGTCCCGCCACTTTCTCAGTCTTTGTCCCTCCTCCTTTCAAATGCGGCGTCCACCCTTTGCTTCTCTTCATTCCTCTCACTCGTCTTCTCCCCTTAATTCCTCTCGTCTGCCTCTTATGTCCACTTCCCTTCCACCTCCCATCTTTTGTCCTCCCTCCTTCTTTGCGTTGAGTCTTTATATAAAAAATAACCATTTCAAATCAGCCACTTATATATTATAAATATGTATTGGAGCATTGAAGCGGTGCCCCGCCCCTTTGTCCATGTGATAACAGATGGAAATGACCATGGAAGCTGTTTTATTCTTATTTGGCCTCTGTGTGAACAAACGTTCCTTTTGTTTGCCGAAAGCTCCTTCACAGACCAAGAAATGCTCCTGTAGAGCAGAGATGTTACTGATGTTTGGGGTCAGAAAGACCAGAGGGGCTGGACCTCCTGCTGGACCTCCTGCTGGACAAACTGCATTAAATAACTCCAAAGATGCTGATGATGATCTGTAGTACGTAACAATGTTTTCCAGCTGGGAACAGAGGCCATGTGATATCGATTCAAACTCACATTCATAAGCAAATCTCATCAAATTTGGGAAAAGTCGTGGCACACGAGCAGTGGACCGCAACTAAATAGTATTATTTTGAGGTACGTCTTGCCTTTTATGCTACTCTCCACTACGCTGCAGATGGAAATATTGTACTTTTATTGCACAGCTACTTACATTAGGCTGCTAGTTTCTGCTCGGATTAAGATTTTACGCACTAAACCTAAAACCAGTTTGTAAAATACGATTCATTTTTATACAGGAAAGTATAAAAATGCATATAAAGTGGTTCAAATCAGCTCCTCGACCAGCTACAACTTTAAAATACAGCTTTCATCTCGGTGCATCAGTAATAATGACGAAATACTGCATAATAACACATGAACATGTGATAAATGTAAAGTGTACACACCTGACTCTTGGTATTCAGGTGTGTTTATTACAGAGCTACAGCGCCTCCAGTGGAGATGATGCAGGACCAGCGTCGTCATCAGCTGTGATGAGTTCATACTCACAAGTTATGACAAATTAATAAAAGCTTCCAGTGACTTCATATCTGCTCAGATACACTACAACCACATTTATGTATTTCTGATGAACTCTGATGGACGATTCATTCATTCCTCCTCCGTCTTTGTACCTCTACTTCTTCACTCCTCTTCTCCTCCATCAGTTCAATGTTTCCCTTTAAACCTCCCCGTCTTTCCTCCACTCCTCTCCTAGTTTCCTCTCCTCCTTTTGTCGTGCTACATGTAACCTGATTGTGAGCAGGAGACACTTTTAAAGGAGGGAAGAAGAAGAAGAAGAAGAAGAAAAGCTTTTTTGTTTTTTTTTTTATATCCGTCAAAGCTCCAACTGCGCGCGCGCGCGAGGCGGGACATCATTCTAATGAGGGAGGGAGGCGCGCTCCCGAGGCTGAGGGGGGAGGAAGCCAGTCAGCCATCCAGCGCGCGCATGCTCGAGACAGCAGGTGCCCGACCGGGGGGGGGGGGGGGGGGGGGGGGGGGGGGGGGG